>WBZZ01006535.1:95000-152500 GCA_019918135.1 Paulinella micropora | reverse complement strand
TACGGCACTGATGAAAGTTCTATTTCCACTGGTGCGACTGCTACCGCTGTTGGTGCTAGTGTTTCTAACTTAAATCTGTTTCTTGCTGTGGAGACTGACCCAAATGTTATTCTGGGGGTTCAACAAAAGATTGCTGGTGAAGGCTTTCCTTTTAAGATTGAATATCTCATTGCTTGGAAGCAGAACCTTTCATCGTCAAGCCAAAATTTCGTAATAAAAATGAACCGCTCGCAGGGTGAAAGAATTCGCCGTATCTATACATCCGCCTTTCACAACACTGAGAGTGCTAATACTTCCTTTGATAATAGCAACTTTCCTACTGGTTATGCGGCGGGGCCGCCAGTCGTAAAGGCTCAGGGGTCTAAAATTCAGACATATTACACGACCCTTGATGGAAGTCGTATTCAACAATTTGACATTAACACTTCAAATAATGAAGACTATATGATCCTCAAGGATAAGTTGAAGGGTAGTGCCATTTTGAATTCAAATGTGTATCATTACAACTGGTTTCATGTTGATACTTGGGACAACAACCGCCCGCTTTGTGATAAGGATACCGACGGGTATGAGGTGAGTGGTCTGAGCCTTGACACCGAGAGGAGATATGAGTTCGTTTCATCCACTGCTGGAAACAATCTCAATCATTACACTTTTGCCATTCTTCAACGAAGTGTGCTTGTTAAGGGAATTGAAATTTTGATGTCGTAAGTGCTTTTTGAAAAACCACTTACAAACTCAAGAAGAGAAAGAAAAATAAAAAGAATAATAAAAAATATTTTTTTATTTATATACTATGTCCCACCAGAGAAATTTAATCGCACAAGATGAAGCCAATAATTTTGTTAATGTTAAGTGTGAAAACGATGGAATAATTAAAACAAGTTTAATCGCAGAAAATCCTGATGGAAACTTAATAAATGTCAGTGTAGGATATGATGGTGAAATTGAAACCAACAATATGAAAACCGCCTTCGGCGAAGCAACGACTGCTCAATTAACGTCAGTTTTGCAAGAAATCTTTCCATATACCATTAATACTAGGATATGGACAAAAACAGAAACAAATGCTTCCGTTTCATTTTTGGAAAATATGGCTGTATTAGCAACTCAAGCGGATGCGATAGCGGATGCAAGATTGGTAAGTAAAAGGAGAATAAAATATAGAACTGGAACGGGTGTCCTTGCCCGCTTTACTGCTATATGGACAACGGATGATACAAAAGATTACTATTCATTTATTGGAATAGGAAATGGTCTTGTTGATGGATTTTATTTTTACAAAGATAAAACAGGAATGCGTATTGCTCATTGTAAAGGAGGTGTCATAGAATATAAAGACCAAAAAGACTGGGATGACCCATGCGACGGAACTGCGGCTATGCCCGAGATGAAATGGAACAGGGGAAATGTATTTCAAATTCAATTTCAGTATCTCGGATTTGGTGCTATTAAGTTTTACATTGAAAATCCCATAACAGGACTATTTCAAGTAGTTCATATGATTGAGTATGCGAATGCTAATACTGGTGTAAGTCTGCGAAATACAACATTACCCTTTACAGCAGTAATAAAGAATGATGCAAAGACTGGAATACAAACTCTTAAAACAGCGAGTGCCAGTTTATTCATTGAGGGCTCAAATACTATTAATACCAGCATATCTAACGAAGCGGAAGGAGATGAAAAGGCGAGCACCACTGAAAGCCCAATTCTCAGCATAAAAAATAAATCACTTTTTAATGGTGGCTTAACAAATTATTCAATCGTTTATCCAACTCTCGTGAGTATATCAAACGAAGACAACAAAGTTAATATAGTGCGAATCGTGAAAACGACTGGAGCACTTACGGCGGAGAACTTCGTTGATATTGATGCCACAACTTCAATCGTATCAAAGGATGTCAGTGCGACCGCCCTCGGTGGTGCCACTATAACAGATGTCATTCTAAAACTTTATGTTAATGCTACTTCTAGCCAACTTATTGACCTGCGAACTTACGACATACAACTATCTCCTAGTGAAAATCTAACATTTTTACAAAAGTCTGTTGCGACTGTTGCGAATGGGGGAAATGTGAGTGTTATAGTTAATTTCGTAGAAGACCAATAAAGCAAAAAAAAAAAAAAAAAAAAAAAAAAAAAAAAAAAAAAAAAAAAAAAAAAAACGATAGAATAAATTATCACAAATATTTTTTTACCGCATCTTTGTTATTAAAATAAGGATCTTGAATTAAATATTCAAGGTATGGTTTGTCAATCTTAGCGACATCTTCAATTTTCATTTTTTTATACTTACCATATTGAAGAAAAATATCGGTTTCATTTTGCTGGTTATTCTTTAATATACAACCTTCTTCTGTACATGTAGCATTCTCCATCTCTTCACCGACCTTAGGCTTTATTTCGGTAATACCAGTCTCTTTCAAATCAGTTGTCGTAAACGGGGTGCTTGGCTCGTCATAAATTATTTTTTCCAATGGGATAACTACTTTCACATTATCCTCCCTCGGCTTGTATTGCTCATAGAAAGATACAATGTCTGGCTTAGACCATTTAATTGTTGGATTTTTAATAGAAACATCAAGGTTCAATTTTTCAATTTCATTCAAGTAGTCCTGTTTGGTGTTTAGGTCTGACATGATATATATTATTAATATTATTTTTTATTATAAATGTTTTTTTACTTCACTTTTAATGTCAGTAAATTTCTCAAACCACTGCTGTTTCATTACCCATTCAAGATATGGTTTGTCAATGGTAGCAACATCTTGAATTTTCTTACCTTTATACTTACCGAATGGAAAAGTATCCTTTGGCTTGCCTTCTCTACTTTTTTCAATTGCCTTAATTTCTTCGTCAATCATCTGTTGAACATCTCTTACAAAAAAGAATTCCTTATTCTTCTCAATTGAAAGTCGTCCAAATTTTTCAGATAGTCTGGTGAGGGTGGTCATTGGTCTATATAGAGTGGTAAAAAATTTTATGGAAAAAAATTAATTATTTGATTATTATTAAATTTTAAGAGCGGACACGAAGCCGTAAGGGATACTATCATTTTCGTTGATAAACTCACGCCCGCACCATCTTGTTTTATTAACTACTTTTACTACATTCTTTTGGTGTTGTATGCTAAAATGCTCAATGTGCTGTTGTTTGCTGTTTCTGCTAGTATGTATTTTCTTCATTATAAAATCTCAGGTATTAGTTAAACTTTCGCCCTTATCCATTAATTCATAAGCGGTTGGATTTAATTTTTTCAATCCAAACCTTTTCCTCTAAAGTGGAAATGAGTTTTACCTTTTTCTTCCCCTTTCTTTACATACTCCAACATATTCAATTTTGGTGCTATCCATAATCCCCTTATTATTTTACAATCCGTTCCAAGGTCATCATCCATTCCGCCGATTGATTTATCTCTAAATCTTTTAATTCGTTCAATGTTTCTTACATGGCTTTGAATGCTGTCTGTATCCGTGTAATAATAATCTCTGTCTGGGTCGTTGTTTGGATTGGCTTCAGTCATATACTTATACATAATTCGTCTGCTGTATGCTAGTATAAATGCCCCGCAGTAAGTGTGTTTTGTAATTTTTCTTCTTTCAATTTGTCATCTCTTGAAATACCAGAAATTAACCATAATTCACCATTAGCCTCTTCAAACTTTTCAATATCTGTTATCACATGTTTAGCCCAGAATTTCCAATACTCATGATTTTTTGTTATGAATTTGCTTACAGAATTAATCGGTCTTTGAATTGTCTTTCCGTATAAAGCATTCATAAATAACTTTGCTAATAAATACTGCTGTGCGCCTTTTTTTGAATTTTGTTTTCGTTTAAATAACTCTAATATGTAATCTTTGAATACTGGTTCGGCTCCTTCTGTATAATAGCCACGAATGATTTTGACTTGGTATCCAAGTTCAATCATATCTTCAATATCAACAGAAGTAAGCCATTGGTCTTTCATATCTCTTAATTCCCACTTTAAACAGCCTTTGCTATCACGGAATGGCACTCGCGGGTGTAATAGATTTTTGGAGATATGTAATCAACATTATATATTCCTAGTTTCCCTTTCATTTCTCCTTCACATTTCTTAATTTCGCCCGTCATATAATTTTCAAGCATTGCTGTTGGATAAAGACTTACAACATCCGCATCAATAAGATAATCTTTAACCTCATCAAAGTCAATTTCGCCGTTTGTGTATTTTTGATATTGCTCTGAAATAAATTTCCTCTTGCTTGGATAAGTCCTTGCCCCATATAATGCTTTTCTAAAATCCGCTTCTTGTTCTAACTTTGGAAGTTGAATTATGTATTGTTTATCAATTTTCTTTTTCCAAAGGTTAAATGTTAAAGAAGACGTAGACATAAACTCCGATAAGTTCGTTTTATGTTCTTCATATATCGGTTTATTTAGTGTTTCGTATAGTTCCTTCAATCCCATAACATCTTTTTCTAGATACAATAAACATTCTTTTTTCATATCGTCATCCATTTCTTCCCATCGTTTCGCTTTTTCATGGTCAAAATCAACTTTTAAAACATTACATCCCAAACTTTCAAGGTTCTTTTTAAGGCTTCCTTCTGTGTGCTTAGACAAGTCCCAAAATTTCATATTTTTGTATTCCATTGAAATTATTGCCCCGTTATTGATTAATGGAGTGCTTTTTATCTTTCTTTTAATAAACTCTTTTTGTAAGAAGTAATGGTCAAATTTACTACCATTAAAAGCATTAACATAAAATGTTGCTTTTGGTTTTCTTTTCGCTAAGTCTTCCTCATATTGAAAGATTATATCAATGAGTTTTGAAATACAATCGTCGCCAGCAACATATTTAAAACCAATATCAGCAATCGTATAACCTGCTATATACGAAGTATGGATTTCAATCGCATTTCTATATGTTTCTAAATCATAATGAAAAATCTCATCTTGATTATTATAACTCATCTCCTTAAAGGTTGTTAATAAACTTTCATATCGGTCCATTGGTTTCCTTAATTTAGCCGCCGCATATGTAATTCTTTTATTATTACAAGTGTGCTTATTAAAATAAGTTGAAAAGCAATCTGGACACCTATTTTTATTCCTCTTTATAAAATCCATATAATGTCCCTTACTTAGATAGCAAAGCACATCCGCTGATATTAAAGGGTCTTCATAGTTTTTGAATGTCTGTTTGGTTGTCGCATCAGTCAATTCAAAAAACTTACCTTCAATACAATATTTTTTTAAGATTTCATATCCTATTGAAGTGGTATATATGAATTATGTTCAAGTTTGAATTCTTGCCTAATATCATTACATACTTTTTTATTGAGTTTTGATTTACCTTTCATTGGTAAATTTAATATATCCTTAAAAACATAGAAGAAACAATTATTATCCTTACTCCTTGGATTAATATGAATTCCTTCATCTGTTTTATGTTTCTTATCACTTCCTGAGAGATTACAACCACCTCCATCTTCTTGAATAATTTGAATAATCATACGCTGAATAATTCTATCATATCCATTCGCACTGGCTTCAAGATTTTGTTCGTTGTATAGATATATATCACGAAACAACTCGTCAATGTCTTTTAACTTAACTGAATTGAAAGTTTTCCATTTATAAAACTTTTCATCATCAATATCCGTCATATAACCAAACTTAACATGAAGACTTGCTTCGTTTGTCAGACCTCTATTTTTGGCATCCTTAACTGCTCTCATAATTGATATTTCAATCGCATCCATATCATAGAAGTTAATGTCAAGGTCTTTGAAAGGGTATGTATATCCATTTATACCTCTGTTTTTTATTAGTCTTAGTTCTACAAGTTTTACCTCCCGCTTCTTCGCTTCCAGTGTCTTAGTTTCCCGCAAATGTGCCCTAGTCTTTAATAGTTCCCTCACATTTTCACTTGGTCTTGGTGCTGATGGTAGTGGTGGTAGCATACTTTTTATATCAATGAGGTTATAAAAATTATAAAAATAATAATATATTATCTGTTATATTTATATATAATAATATCTTATATTTAAATAGAAATTCATTTCATTGCCTCCTCCATTCTTTTCAGCTTAAGTAATGCTTGCTTTACTTCATCTCTTTTTTTTTCTCCGTTCTGCTATTATTGCTTTATTTTGGTTATAATACTCCATTGACTTCTGTCTGTGTCTTTCTGGGTCTTTTTGTATAAATTCCCTCGCCTTTCTCCGTAAGGTTTCCTTTTTCTCTTCTGGTGTTTTGTATATTGGTTTTCTACCCATCTTTGTGTATATATAATAAAAAATAATCTTTAATATATATTAAATATTGTTTGTTTGTATCAAGGGATAGTAATTTCAATTCCATAATGTTTTCCTGCCCCTCCTCCATAGATTGAATAATATACTTGTTTCCTTCCTTTAATCTTTAGAGTTTCTGCTAAGTGCTTGCTGATATATCCGAGTTGCTTTCCTCTTTCTGTTTCAACCTTTATCGCATTTTTATCAAATTTGTTTTCTGGCTCATGTTGAATAAAAACTTTTTCACCTCGTCCTATGGTTTTGAGATAAGAAATATTATCTTGTTGTCCTTCAAATGAAACACCCACAACTCTAGTCGTCGTCATTTTATAGAAACTTTTAGAAAAAGTTTCACAAAATCTGTTTGCTCAAAGATTTTGAAAATCTTTGTTATATACATATAAATAATATTTGTTTAAAATAAAATTAATTATTTGTTTTTGTAATATCTTTCTATGTCATCGTTTCTATATGCTATACGAATTACTTTATGACCACCTAACATATTTTCTTCTTTCTCCGCAAAGAAGTCTCTATGTGATTGGCTTTTTTCGCGTATTTGCTATATATTTTTATAGTTTTACCACATACACAGGTATATGTTTGTTTGCTTCTTTCTTTTCTGCTATTGTTTTGCTTTTGCTTTGATAATTGTTTGTAATCTGTATTTTTATTATCTTCTTCGTATTTTGATAATACTTCCTTTTCATAAAATTCCCTTGCTTCCTTTTCTGCTTCTTCCTTTGTTCTCTTTTTCGTTATACATATTTCTTTCTTCTTCTTCAAACCATTCTAACACCATTTAATATAAACTCTGTCTTTAGAGACATATACACCACCTTTCGTAATTTTTCTAACCATATTATATTAGACACTTTTTTATTTACTTAATAAGTAATTTAAAAGTGTCGGATAGATACATACACGTTTTCTTGTAGTGTGCTATAGAAGGCTATTTGGTTGTTTTTGTTTCTTTGTATCTACTATCAACAGGAGAGGGTGCGACACAGAAAAACTAAGTAGTGAATTTTGCAAAAATTCATGACGAGTTTTGCTGTATCATCTACTGTAGATGTCGTGGGCTGTCATATTTGGATTACTTTCCATAGTCAAGTGACCACACCATTCAGGCCGGGTCCAAAGACCTTATTTTTTCCCGGTAATTTTTGAAAATAACAACCCTCGTTTTCCTTTTTCTTCCGAATTCTGCCAGAATTGTGTGGAAAATTGGCACTGACAAAGCTCCGAAAAGGTTCACCCTGGTTTGAGTTTCGACTTGATTTTTCTTGCCTGTTCCCAGTTTAGTTTTGCACACGAGTGCATGTGAACACCATCGTTTTTTGCGCGTCTATCGAATTTTGTGATAAAGAAATTTGAAGACTTCGTGTAAAGCGTACTGATAGTGCATTCGCACTTTTGCAGTGGTAGGTTTCACTGGGATGCATGTTTAGCTGCTCCTCCTGCCCCGAGCGTGAAACGGAGGTGCCTACCGATTCCAATGTGCGTCATCCTTTGCTTCCAGCCACACAATCCATGCAGAATAATCCTGAGCATCTCGGCCAACTAAGTACTTCACCAAAGCAAGAAGTCATGTCTAACACTGAGTTCGAGCAGATCGAAGGAAGACCAAATCCAGCAGTTTCCGTTATTTTACCTGTCCCCACGGATACTAAAGAGGCGGAGAAATTGTGGCAAGTTATGGAAGACCTGCCATCTCCCGACGAGGGTACCTGCATGAAACGGCAGACAGCAAGGCACAAGAACATACACATTCAGGAAAGCAGATTCCATAAGTCAGACCAACTTCTGTTTTTGCGTCTCAAGCGTTTAGTTTGTTTTATCGGTACTGACCGTCCCTGCATGTGCCGCTTGTTTATATATATATACATATATATATATATCTATTTTATATACATATATATATTATATTATATATATATGTATAGATATAGACATATATTATAGATATAGATATATATATATATAGATATATATATATATATGTATACATATATATGTATATATGTATATATATATCTGTCTGTCTGTCTATCTGTCTGTCTATCTGTCTGTCTGTCTGTCTCTCTCTCATCTCTCTCTCTCATCTCTCTCTCTCATCTCTCTCTCTCTCTCATCTCTCTCTCTCATCTCTCTCTGTTCTCTCTCTCTCCCTCTCTCTTTCTTTCTCTCTTCCATTCCTTTTTCGTAATTCCTGGATTTCTTTCTTATCCTCTGCTTTTCCTCATTAAATTTTCCTCTCATGCCCAGGAAAGTAAAAATAATAGTAATGATAATGCCCCTGCATTTCGCATCGAAATTCCCATTTACATATTTCATGCACGTTTCCTTGTATTTATCACATGCGTATGCTGTATGTATATATATAGGGAGAGAGAGAGAGAGGGAGGAGAGAGAGAGAGGGAGATAGATAGATGAGATGTCGCAAAGGAATGTAGTCCTTGCAAAGGAACGCAGTTTCACATCAAACAATAATTAGATAGATAGATAGATAGATAGATAGATAGATAGATAGATAGATAGATAGATAGTAGATAGTAGATAGATAGATAGATAGATAGATAGATAGATAGAGAGAGACAGACAGACAGACAGAGAGAGAGAGATAGAGAGAGAGAAAGAAAGAAAGAGAGAGAGAGAGAGAGAGCGAGAGAGAGAGAGAGAGCGAGAGAGAGAGAGAGCGTCTCGTGTTTGTGCTGTTCAGTGCCGCAGCCCGTAGTGAGCTCGCGGAGCGGGTCCAGTGGTGGCTACGTGTCGGAAGTGAACCCCGAGGAGGACTGCGTGCTGTTCCCCGTCATCGCGCGCTGGGAGGGCGACAACTGGCTGGCCGAGATCCACGGCCACCTCTACAAGCTGCCGCGCACCAGCCGCAACTGGAAGATGGGCACCATCCGGACTCTGCTAGGCATGCGCGGCCTGCCACCGGACGAGGAGAAGATTTTCTCCGAGCGTGGAGTGCACTTCGTGGCGTCGCACCCGAAGGCGGGCCGGCGCATGTTTGTGCAGCTGGGGGGCCTGCCGGAGAAGTACGCCGTGGGTGCCACCGGCGCGAACGGGCACTTCCGCTGCGAGCTACGTATCAGAGAGGACGCTGCGCGCACCGCTCCGCTGCGCGTGACGCTGGTGATGCCGGCTCATGAGAAGCGCGTGGTGGAAAATATCGTCCAGTTCAACCCGCCGCAGGGATTGTGCGTGGTGTCCGACCTGGATGATACGATTAAAGTCTCAAATGTGCTGGAGAAAAAGATATTGTTGAAGAACACGTTTGCCCGGCCTTACGTAGCAGTGCCTGGTATGGCCAGGCTATACAGCGACTGGGCCACTGGCAACAGCAGCCAGGCACAAGCCACGACAACAACAGCAACAACGACGACAACGACGACAACGACACCAACACTGACACCAACGACAGCAACAACACTATTACCAATAACAGCAACATTACTAACACCATCAGTAACACCAAAACAAAAAACACCAACAACAAGTCCAAAACAGACATCAACAGGAACACCAACGAAACAGAAGAAAGGCTCGCCGTCTGTGGACACTGCTGCCTCTCGAGCCGCGGGTGGTGCTGGGGCAGCCCCCCCGTCTCCTGCCTCCCCCAACAGCGTGTCCTCTGTCTCCTTCCATTACGTGACCAGGTAGGTAGGTATGTATGTATGTATGTATGTATGTATGTATTAAGCATTTATGTGTGTATGTATGTTTGTATGTATGTATGTATGTATGTATGTATGTATGTATGTATGTATGTATGTATGTATGTATATGTAGCTCACCCTGGCAGCTCTACGAGTCCATCTGGCCCTGGCTGGAACAGGTGTGTGTGTGTGTGTATGTATGCATGCATGTATGTATGTATGTATGTATGTATGTATGTATCCATGTATCAATGTAAGTACGTATGTAAGTACGTTTGTATTTACGTGTGTGTGTGTGTGTGTGTGTGTGTGTGTGTTTATGTATGTATGTATGTATGTATGTATGTATGTATGTATGTATGTATGTTGTATGTACGTATGTAGGAGGGTTTTCCCAGACACAACATCCACATGCGTCACCTGCGCTTTACCGACCGCTCTGTCCTAGCCTTCCTTGGTCCACTATCTATCTATCTATCTATCTATCTATCTATCTATCTATCTCAGGCGATCCTAAAGCTTACAAGACGAGTGCAGTCGTGAAACTGCTGTCTGCGTTTCCCAACCGCGCATTCGTGCTGCTCGGAGATTCCGGAGAACGGTCATGATGACTCACTCTCGCAGTATGGCCCGCCATGTCCATTCCATGTATCTGTTTGTCTGTCTGTATCTGTCTGAGTGTTGTATGTATAAATGGCTTATTCTGCATCCATGTTTACATTTCTACTTTTGGACATCCGTTATTATGGGGTCCAGTATTTCCCTGACTTTGGTCTTTGTCTTATTATTTCACTAATATCTTAGTTGTATATATATTCTGTTTGGTTCGGCAGTGACGCGGACATCTACGCTGAGCTCGCCCGCCAGCACCCGCGCCAGGTTCCGCCCCCCCCCCCCCCCCCCCCCCCCCCGCAAGTTTAATGTTTGTCTGCGCATCTACTGCGTTTTTCTGTTGTGGCGAGATGTAGGTGCGGGGTATCTTTATCCGTGCGATTTTGCCTGAGCACTTCCAGCGACAACGTTACCAAGGTCGTATGTATATATGTATATATGTATGTATGTATGTATGTATGTATGTATGTATGTATGTATGCATGCATGCATGTGTATGTATGTATGTATGTATGTATGTATGTAATGTAATGTAATGTAATGTAATGTAATGTAATGTAATGTAATGTAGTGTAGTGTAGTGTAGTGCAGTGTAGTGCAGTGTAGTGCAGTGTAGTGCAGTGTAGTGCAGTGTAGTGCAGTGTAGTGCAGTGTAGTGTAGTGTAGTGTAGTGTAGTGTAGCGCAGTGCAGTGCCATGCAGTGCAGTGTAGTGTAGTGTAGTGTCTAGTGCAGTGTAGTGCAGTGTAGTGCAGTGTAGTGCAGTGTAGTGCAGTGT
The DNA here is from genome assembly GCA_019918135.1 of Paulinella micropora. Lineage (NCBI taxonomy): Eukaryota > Cercozoa > Imbricatea > Euglyphida > Paulinellidae > Paulinella > Paulinella micropora. Next base: position 141,161 of record WBZZ01006535.1, on the reverse strand, counting down.
AATGCAGTGTAGTGTAGTGTAGTGTAGTGTGTAGTGTAGTGTAGTGTAGTGTAGTGTGTAGTGTATTGTGTAGTGTAGTGTGTAGTGTAGTGTAGTGTGTAGTGTAGTGCAGTGTATAGTGTAGTGTAGTGTATAGTGTGTAGTGTAGTGTAGTGTGTAGTGTAGTGTAGTGTAGTGTAGTGTAGTGTAGTGTGTAGTGTAGTGTAGTGTAGTGTGTAGTGTGTAGTGTAGTGTAGTGTGTAGTGTAGTGTAGTGTAGTGTGTAGTGTAGTGTAGTGTAGTGTGTAGTGTAGTGTAGTGTGTAGTGTAGTGTAGTGTAGTGTAGTGTAGTGTAGTGTGTAGTGTAGTGCAGTGTATAGTGTAGTGTAGTGTGTAGTGTGTAGTGTGTAGTGTAGTTTAGTGTGTAGTGTAGTGTAGTGTAGTGTGTAGTGTAGTGTGTAGTGTAGTGTAGTGTGTAGTGTAGTGTAGTGTGTAGTGTAGTGTGTAGTGTAGTGTAGTGTAGTGTGTAGTGTAGTGTGTAGTGTAGTGTAGTGTGTAGTGTAGTGTAGTGTAGTGTAGTGTAGTGTAATGTATGTATGTATGTATATGTGTGTACGTACGTACGTACGGTATGTATATACGGTATGTATGTATGTATGTATGTATGTATGATTTTGTAGCGTCTTTCGCTGGGCTTCCTGCCTCTCTCTGGCATATCTTCTCTGATCCCTCACAGGTGCGTTGTGTGTGTGTGTGTGTGTGTTTGTTTGTGTGTGTGTGTGTATGTGTGTATGTATGTATGTATGTATGTATGTATGTATGTATGTCTGTCTGTCTATCTGTCCCAGTTGCCTGCTGATGTGCGTCTGTGGGTCAGCAAGCAACCCAGGTAGGGATGTAGATACAACTACATACATACATACATACATACATACATACATACATACAATACAGGCTGACGCCTTCTGCGTCCTCTTCGCCCCCAGCGGCTGCTGCTGGTACATACATACATACATACATACATACGTACATACATACGTACATACACACATACATACATACATACATACATACATACATACATACATACATAAATACATACATACATACTTACATACATACATACATACTTACATGTATACACACACATACACACACAGGTTCTGCGGCTGCTGTCACGCGGCCGCCTTTTCCTATCTCTACCGGCTCGGGCACGCCAAGCACGGCAGTTTCCCCTTCCGGCACCGCCGCCCACCCGTTTTAAGACAGTCATTCGTGTATATCACGATCAGGACCGAGGAAAGGGGATGGGATTGAGCTGGCAACAAGCCATGTATGTTAAGTTGTTCCTAACTGAAATATTAGTGAATAATCCCCTTCAAAGAGGAATGTATACATATATATACATATATAATTATTTATGTTCAATAGACAGGTTTAATCATGTATCAAATACAAGCACAGGAAAAGTAAAAAACATATACATGTTAACAGAAATCATACACATGTTTCATGAAATCATACACGTGTTTCCCAAAAACATGTGTATGATTTCATGAAACATGTGTATGATTTCTGTTAACATGTATATGCTTTTTACTTTTCCTGCGCTTGTATTTGATACATGATTAAACCTGTCTATTGAACATAAATAATCATAAAAGGGAAAGTGAACAAATTTGCTTTTCTCTTTGGGCGATCGGCAAAAAAAAAATCTTTTTTACTGGTGTATCCGGTAAAAGTCCTAACATCATTATTTTGCTAATATGATCAAAAATTGAGAGATTTTAAAAATTCAATATTAGGATCTATTTTTTTATTCTGTTTTTGTTTACAATATTCTTCTTTATATTTATCTAATATTTACCTAATATTTCTTTATTGATTTCTTTATATTTCTTTTGTTGTTCATTGATTTTATCCTTATTTTCTTGTAGTATCATCTTCCCTTCGTTGTTTATTCATTTTATCCCTATTGGCATCTTTATATTTCTTTTGTTGCTCTTTGATTTTCTCTTTATTATTTTGTCTATAATTTGCTCTGTATTTTTTTATTTTCTCTTTATTATTTTCTCTATATCGTTGTTGCTTAGGATCAGGAGCGCTAAAAATAGCCTTTAATTCTGCAATGTCAGGGTTCATTGTTTCTATATACTATGTATAGTATATATTTTGTAAGTCTTGACTAGCCTCCTGCGAGGAAATTACCAACCGACAATCAATTGAATACACACCGTCCACGGCTGTCCATTGACCTCAAAATACTTCCGAGGTCAGGAAAGGTACCAAAGGACACTGGGACAATCAATTCCAGTTTATTCAGTATGCTTACTTGACAGACTACTTGTCCCTTGAGAAACAATGCAAACTCTGAGAACTGACGAGAATATTTCAAATGGAAAAATGAGTTGTGTAGAGTTGTTCAAGTCAGTCTGGGAAAAAATTGTTAGACTACCGTACTAAACCGGACTCAAACTGGCTAAGTAGATCGTCTGCAAGTGAAACTTTATTAGAAGAACGCGCCAAGACAAAGAGCGGGAGTATTAGGCCGGACACACGTAATGGCTCTAACGACACGCATTACATATGCCTGCCCGTACTGTCTTACCTAATTAATAATATTATTAATAGGTCTAACACTCCCCCTCAGTGGAGCCGCGCCAAGGCTAATTATTAAATTAACTGCAGGTCCTGTAGTATTAGCTATTCTGTGAAAGTTATAAAAACACATACTCTTAAAACTCTTACTAGTACCCTCACTCTCTCCAACAGATAATGTCGACGGTGGCTACCCGACTTGCTGTGGCAAGTGTATATCAGCTAGACTACACACAGGGCAGCGCCCCCCAGTCAAGTCAGGCCTAATCGACGAGAAGATTATGGCCTACTCACACCTTATCCTATGTTATGAGTGGTAAGGTAAATATGTAATACAGGCATAGCACTGTAATCAAGTTACATATATAGCATCGGTATATGCGGTATAGAAGATGATCAGAACATACAGATAATATATGAAGTGAACCTGACTGTACTTGCTAATCTACCATGAAATGTGACCTATCTGAACTATTAATTATTCTACTACTCGGTAGTATAGAATCATTATAAAATTTGTCAGCGCTTCCCGTAGAGTGATAACAAAGAATGACAAAAGTAATATGATGTTTAGGACAAATACAAATATCTGTAATTATTGGCTGGTCTGGTACAGTCCAGGTTGGCTGCCGAGGCCTTTCAAGACATACAGAATTGTAGACTGATAAATCGCCCTCCGACCAACAACTGCGAACTCCAACTTAGCATCTTAGATGTTTGTATGTATATAAATATAATAATACTAGTAAAAATACAAAGCGGTCACGGGAGGGCGCGAAAGTGCGAGAGAATGCCATTGTTCGGCGAATGAGCGAGTTGGGGCATTCGTGAGAGGGCGAGCAAATAGGCGACAAAACGCCGAAGTCCGGATTACGCCCTCATCATCTCGCCCGCCGCGAGCCGATCGAACCACCTATGAATGTAATAGGGGGGCAAGTATCTGGAAGCGAGGGTCCTCTTGTTGGCGCTGATACGCCCTTTGTCCCCTAGCTCCCAGTCAATTTTCTCCCTAAGACAATTGCTAGATGCGTATGAGGAAAATTAATAACTTGTAATATATACCGAGGTTATAACGTGTTTAGAAAAGTGAACCTTATGGGTAGATTCAATACGCAAATTGATCGGGTTTCATCCCAATACGAGCACGACCCTCCCTGTCCAGCAAGACTGAAAATTTATTAGCCAGATACATAATTTCTCAACCGTGAAATGTATTTTGGTAAATATATCCGCGATATTTTCCTCAGTTGGTACTCAAAATAATTCGACTATTCCATCAACGAGTTTTGCAAGTAGATGATACCTTACCTCAATATGCTTGGTACGGGCCTCCCCTAACCCCCTCTTGGACAACAATACAGTCCCTTCGTCATCTTCGAAGAGGGGTGTGTGGCATTTGAGATTGATTCCGATATCCCTTAAAGATTGCAATATCGCGAGAAGTTCTCTTACTGCCTCGTTAGCTGATACCGTTTCGGATTCCAACGTGGATTGAGCTATTACAGATTGCAGTTTTGAGAACCAAGCCACCGGGGTCCCTTTGAATAAATAAACATACCCGGACCGAGACTTTTGCGAAACCTTATCTCCTGCAAAATCGGAGTCCACAAACCCCACCAACGGATTTTCCGAGATTATCCTATCGACGTTAGCGATGATTGGTACGCTGAAAGCTTACATCCCGGGAATTCCAGACTTTTCTATGGATTCGTTCATTGCATTGGCCGCGGCGCATGATCCATGGTTAGGTTTCCAGTCTTCGGGGGTTTTTGGGGCGGAGAAACAAGATTCTAATAATTTCCTAAGATTCTTGTCTCCCCTCCAGAAAAACAACGCCCTTGGTGTCAATAACCACAAGAATATGCGATGCGCCATCGCATATGATGTGTCGGGATTGGGGACTTGGGATTTGGCCGCAATACTCAACGGGCAAATAAGGAGGGGCCTCGTATGCACGGCTAAGAAGATGAGAATACCTATTAGGCTTCTTAGGTCATACTTCAATAGCCGGTGGTCCTTCTTGAGAGGTGCAGGATTTTCAGATGTGAACGGGGTTTAGCGGGTACTTCGTTCATATATCCTAATTCGTTCAAAATGAGAAGTTCGTATTTGCGTTGGTGTAACGCAATCCCCTTCTCAGTTTGAACAATCTGGATATTTTTGACCTCTGTGGCTTTACCCAGATCTTTGCATCTGAATCCCTTTTTCTCAAAGTGTGCGACCATCTTGAGGTGTTGAACAGACCTAGTCGCAGCGTGGCATCCGTCATCGACATGGAAGGATAGAAGTTGTTTGATTTTGAGACTGCTCCCATGTCTTATGAAGGAAGCTCTATCGAGCGTAAAGGTTCTGAACTCAAGCTCCCCCGTGAGTTCCCCGTACAACATATCGTACCACAACCGACCAGATTCCGGGTGGCCGTATAAGGCCTTCTTTAAAAGCCAAACGTAATCCTCCAATTGGAATTCGGGCGGTGGTCTTACATAAATGTTGTACGGGATTTTAGCGTGGAGATAGGCCGTGGTAAAATCGATCAACCATAAGTCGATCCCAAAACATGCAGCGTAAGCTATCATGAGTGAAATTATCCGATGTTGAGCGGTAGGGGAGTAAGTCTTTCTAGGGTCATACTGAGCGTATGCTTTCAAAAGGTCCCTCTCAACGTAATTCGGGCTTTATGGAACTCATCTAGCGTACCCTGTTTTTAAACAATTTGACGGTGTCTATCCATTTTACCGGAATGATTGGTGTCCCGGACATTCTAGCTTCCTTTTCCTTGCGCCAAACAAAAGCTTTAAGTTCTTTCAGCTGCTCGAACTCTTTCTGCCGAGCTTGCTTACGGTCTTTCTGTTTTTGTATCACCGGGAATTCCGGAAAATTTTCACTTACAAGACAATATTCTGCACGTTCTTCTCGGGCGCATACCGTGACATGTGCGCTCCTGGTCCTTCCCGAGATAATGTTTTCCCCTGAAATTTCGCCTTGCTCATGCGATCGCCAATTAGAGCTGTGTTCAGCCCTTTGCTCTGCCACCCTTTCCCTCTCCCCCTCGACAAACGCAAATTCTGACGTAGTATCAAAGTTTAGGCCACCCGCAATTGGCGCGGCGGCTTCACTTTGATTCTCGTCGTCATTTGGGGTGATCGATTGGGGTGGTGGTTTTACCGGGATATGAGCAACGGCATACTTGAGAATTTCCGTATCAATCAATTTGTCGGTAACAACGTCATCAAAGAGGACCGCGTGTGTCGGGAAACGTTTTGTTTTACGGACAACTGGGGCAGCGGGTGCAGAAACCGTTCTTTTGCGAACCGCAGTTTGCCAATTATCCCCGTGAGTTTGTTTTGCCCATCCCTCTAGATCTCCCCACGCTTTAGCCGGAATTTCCATATATATTCCGGAAAAATCTCGTCTCTCTTTGATCTTATGTTTCTTTTTCGTGACTTTCGCCCCCGATCCCCACTGAGCTTAGGGGTCATACCTTTCGGGGTCGGAGGTACTAGGGGTGGTGGGTCAGATCTGTCCTCCCTGACTTCCACTGCCTTAGTATCGCCGTTCCCTGTATTGGTGTCATTGGGGGGTGCCTTGTGTGGGGGCGATCCGGATGATAGACCCCCGGCTGGGGAAGTGTCTCCCCCAGTCGGAAATACCTCTACTGAGATCTCCCCCGAAGCATTACCTTGACTTTCTGGGTGTTGTGAGGTTCCTTGGGATTCGGGAGGGGGCAAATGCCATTTCACCGAAAACATCTCTTTAGAGGCGTTTGTCCCTGCTAGAGATTTAGATGCCTCCCTCTTCCCCAATTTCCAGACATCGAACACGACATCACGAACATTACCGTGTATTTTCCCTGCAACTGGATCATACACCCGATAGTATCCGGTATTTCGTTCGTACCCGAGAAATATTACTCTCTTTCCCCTCTCGCCTTTCCCCCTCTTAGAATCCACTTTCATAAAAGCCATGCACCCTGTAGGTCTGAGGTGATGTAGCATGGGTTTACGTTTGTGGATGACCTCGTAGGGGGATTTCCATTTGAAGGGTCCATGAGCGATGGGCAAGAGATTGCTGAAATACGTCGCGGCTTTCTCTGCTTCCACCCACATAGAAGGTGGAAGTTCGGCGTCGCTAAGGATAGCTCTGGCGTGCCCACCATTGGTTTGGCGGGACCTCTCTACCTTAGCGACGACCTGTTTCTCCCCTGTCGGGGCCTCGAGAAAGACCTGCTGATTTACGTCAACCCACTCTTTGAACTCTTTATACATCCCGTACTCTTGGTCGCAAGTAATGAACTTAACCTTCTTTCCCGAGTGTCTCTCAAAGAAAGCAGTAGCCTTGAGAAAACCAGGAAAAAATTCATTTTTGTGACGCAAATAGTAATCAAGTTCAAAGTTGGACGCTAAGCACTTAACGGTAAATTTATATCGCTTACCGTCCCATGATATCGTATTCCACCAACCCTAGGTATCCATGGAGATGTGGATCCCGGGTCGGTGCTCTACGATATGATGGTTCCTTTTGAAGTGTGGTGTCTTTTTGATTTTATTCCGCAAACACCACTCACACTCCATTATGCGTTCTCTCCACTCTTTCCCCACTATCTTACTCCCATATACTTAGCCATTCTTTCCATGGCTTTTACCCCTCTGTGCGTACACATGCGGTGAAATACAGTGGCGTGTATGTTTTCATGGTAGTGGGGACGGACAACAGGGCACACCACCTTGTCATCCTCCTGCTTTGCTCTCTCACCTCTCTCTGTGTCTATCTCAGTAGAATAAGGTACGTAAGTACGAGACACATCACATCGCCAACCACATATACAAGGAGACGAAGAACAGTATATGTCATGATATTCATGTAAGTTGGACTTTTGAGAAAGGTGAGAGGACAGTTGTCAAGCTTGTACCCCCGAGTCCGATGAATCATCAGACTCGGGAGCCTCACTTGTTTCAGCAGGAGGGGTAGGTTGAGTGATTGTTTCCGTGTTGAGGGGAGACTGTGCGGTGGGTTCATACCACTCATTGGGGTTGAGGGGTTTGGTCCCTGGGGCGTCAAAAACCGTGAGGTTGTTAGGTAGAGCTCTCCCCCTAGCTACTATCTGTTTCTCCTCGATTCGGATAGGTTTGTTTAGGACGATGACCTGATTATTTTGATGCACTACGGCAAACCCTTTTTGCACCCATGCTGAGGTCGCGACTAACCCATACTTTAAATGTGGGTTATAGGTGGTATGTGAATCAAAGACACAGACTACATCCCCGTGAGAACCAGAGAGGTTCATTTGGACCTTGCCTTTAAAATTTATACTCAGTCCGAATGCTCCCTTTTTGCAATTCTGAACTTCTGTGGGCCTTCACAAGTTTGACGAATGTGGTTTTGTCAGGAGACTGTGTTTCACTTGCACCACTGTCATCTACCCACACAATACTATTGGCTTTAGTGTCGCTGTCTGATTCATTCCCCATCAACATAATAGCGCATTCAGCATGTGGGTTGTCTTGTGTTGCGGTGTGTGTGCTTTGAGTGTTGGTGGTAGTGTCGGTCTGAGAACTATCTGTGGTTTCATCCTCTTCCGGTGGTGTCTTACTCCCCAACACAGCTTCAAGCTCCTCTATCTCTGTAACATGTAGGGAAAAGAAGAGACAATGCCACGTGCAAATGGGTTGTCGTGTTTGGTGGCCATAGTTATTATACAGTCGTGTATCGCATAGTACACCTCTGTATAAAACTCATCGTAGTACTACTCCCCTTTCCTAGTTACGATCTGTCCATCTTTCACTGTCCTATTCTTAAACCCTTGAGCGAGCCTCGCATTGAGAAGTCGTTGCAACTCTTCATGGGGGGAAGTCCCCCACTGCCCAACACCTGTTTACCCTCTACCGTCTCTACTTTCCCCTGTTCAGAGGTTGTAGGAACGGTTGGTTGGTTGTTTGGGGTTTCTCCCGGCTTACTTTCAGGTGGGACAGATACAACACGAGACACAGGATGTGCATGAGTTAACAACATTGACGTCACAGATGTGGTATGTGGTATGTCAGGTGCTGACAACATGCTTAAAGGCTGTGCTTGGGATGTGGGCTGTACTTGAGGTATAGACAGCGTAGATAGAAGAGGTACAGTCTGTCCTATCTCTTCACCTACTCCTTATACTCCCCCTACTCCTATTTTTCTCCTGCTCATGTTCTGTGTAGTAGTGGTAGGTGTAGTGGTAGTAGTAGTGAATGAAGCAGGGTTAGATGAAGGACGGGTCACTGTGTGTTGCCTCCAGTTGCCTCACACTGCTTACTACTAGAGACATGACAACTATCCTTGCGTACCGGTTTGCCGTGGAGGTTGAGGGGTGGGCCACCTACCTCACGTATGTGTATGGGATGCAGCCCTTTCACGAGTATTTTTACGTAAGCTGCCCTGGTGCGTCTGAGTGCCCAGTTCTCTTCCAGTGGTATGATCTGGTTAAGAGGAGTGGGGTCGCCAGCCATATCAAGAGAGGTTAAAAATTTATTCTCGTGAAGGGGTGGGATAGTTGGGCGAGTGTGTGTGGAGGCGTTTTGAATAGATGATGCATGCTTGTCCTCATCTTTCCCTCGCACACTACTCTCTCGCTCACCCTCACCTCTGCGTCAGGTGGCACAATGTGTGTGGCAAAAGCGGTGTGTGGGGTGTAGATGAGAGGGGGGGTTTGTGTGTCTCGTTGTCTCCCTCTTCTTCCTCTCCCTCTCTTCTCATCATCATGATAGCCATATGATGGATGTATCCCACCTCTCCCTCATCTTCTGACTCTGAGTCTGACTCTGAGTCTGACTCAGAAGAAGGCTCAAGGTTATCTGGTAAACTTGGGTCTTCTTCTTCGTCACTCTCTGAAGAGGAAGAAGAGGAAGAGGAAGGGGACTCAGCGTTCAAACTTATCATCTTCTTCTTCTTAATGAAATCAGATGCTTTCAGCTTTCTTCTCTCCTTGCTTCTCTCCTTCTTCTTCTTCTTCTTCTTCTTCTTCTTCTTCTTACTCCTCGTCTCCTCTCTCTTGTCCTGTCTGCCTGTCTTCTCAGACTGCCTGTCCTTATCCTTCTCTCTCACAAGTCCTTTATCAGACACCCTAGCTCGTCTTCTAATAGGACACTTTAATGGACCATGTCCATCTTTATGACAGTCAGTTAGTTGACATTTGACAAGACAAAAGGAAATCTTATGGTCGGGGGAGAGGCAGTTCCAACACACGCCTTCCTCTCCCCCTTCCTGAGTGCTAGCTCCTGTCTGAGGTATGGGGTTCCTTTTGCTCTTAGTTGCCCCTACCAAATTGATAGTGATAGGGTCAGACTTAGAGCTTCCGGAACCGTATAGCTTACGTAACTTACCCTGAGAGACATGACCTTGAGCAAGTTGCTCTATGACCTTCAGGAACTCTTCTAGGTTAGGTCTCTGATCAGGGAGTAAAGCTTGCCAGGTATTTTGATGGTACCTCTTAAAAGGTTGCATGTGTTTGAGCTTCCTCATGATCATATCGGTCTTCATGATCTCAGGAATCACACCCATAAACTTTTCCTGCTTCTTCAAAAGGGTAGTGTAGTTAGCTAGCCAAGCACTTACCTCACTGGGTTCCTTTGGGTAAGAATGATAGACTGCTTCTTGGTCCTCTTCAAACTTTATGAGGTCAACCCCCCCATAATGTTTCTTGAGGGCCAAGAAGCAGGCTACCCCATCGGTTGCCCCCTGTCTCATAATAGCCATCACTTTCCTATCATGAGCACAAGATTGAAGTAAGAAAGCATAGAGGAGTCTATTCAAACTTGCTTTCTTTTCTTTTTTCTGTTGCTCGTAATACTGATCACTGAATCTTAATGCAAATAGCGGCTTGGGCTTGTTCCTCCCAGTCGCCATTGGCATCTCAGATTTTTGTTCAGTAGGTATGCTGGTTAGCGGTTCAGCAGATGCATCTCTATCCTCCTCTTTCTTGACCTTATCTTCTGCTTCTTCTTGTTCGCCTGTTCCTTCTTCTTCCTCTCCTTTAGGTGATTTAAAGGGTGCGTTGATAGGGGAGTCAGGAGGAATATAAATAGATAGCGGTTTAGCTAAGGCATGAGTCTGGAAACCCGGTATCAATGATAGGATTTCTGGGTGCGTGACAACTATTATAGATATAAAGGTGTATTCCCACAGCTCCCATTCTTTCCCATGATCATACTTAGGCGTTTCCAGCCTTATTTTGACAAGGTCAGAGTTATGAGATGCCATATTAGCGTTTCAAAGGGCGGAAGGTAGGAAAAAACCTCGACTACCAGATTTGCTCTTACTATTTCTAGTGAAGCTGGATTAGGAAGTATTTGCTCGTAATGAACAGTTCAATTAAAATTAGGTGGCAGCCTTCCGCACATTCCACCCCAGGTGTTTGTTGGCAGCCTTCCGCACGTTCTAACAAATCACCTGATTTGGTGACAGCCTTCCACACGTCACCAGTTCGTTTGTTTTGTGGTAGCCTTCCACACACCACGAAAAACCGTCGCTGAAAAATAGAATAAGTGAATAAAGTTTATCATGCTTTATGTTCACGCTTCAAGGCTCATAACCTGTTAGACTACCGTACTAAACCGGATTCAAACTGGCTAAGTAGATCGTTTGCAAGTTAAACTTTATTAGAAGCACGCGCCAAGACAAAGAGCGGGAACGTATTAGGCCGGACACACGTAATGGCTCTAACGACACGCATTACATATGCCGGCCCGTACTGTCTAACCTAATTAATATATTAATAGGTCTAACAAAAATTAAGTAAAAACGACGGAAGACTGCCACTTTACCTGGCGTAAATGCCTATTTTACCTATAATTATTATTTCATATGTAAGTCTTGATTAGGCTCCTGTGAGGAAATTGACAACCGGCATTCAGATGAATACACACACGGCTGTCATTTGATCTCAAAATACTTCCGAGAACAGGATAGGTACCAAAAGAGGCTGGGATGGTCAATGCCAGTTTATTTAGTACTCTTTCTTGACAGACTTGTCCCTTTCGAAACAATGCAAATTCTGAGAAATATGAGAATAATTCAAGTGCTATCGCGAGTTGTGTAGCGGTTGGAGTTGTTCAAGTCAGTCTGGAAAAATAAAGTAAAAAGGGTGAAAGAATGTCACTTTACCTGGTGTGTTGCCTATTTTACCTATCAATAATTATGACTGTGGACCGAGAAAAACGATCTAAGGAAATAAAGTTTCAGATATGGGGAAAAAATGCAATAGTCAACATTTTCTAACAAGTTAACAGGTAAAGGGAAATAAATTGATCTGTTAACGGCAGTTGAAAATGTAACAACTACAAGTTATGACAGTTGATAAATAAATGGAAAAATGAAGTAAGGGAACTAAAACTGATAGAAGTGTAAACTTGAAATAAAAACTTGAAGAAATTTTAACACAATATTAATGCTTCGGTCCGGTACGGTATTCATTCCGATAACATCCCCCCCCCCCCCCAGACCATAAAGGTATGTTGGAGTTGCGATCGAAACGAATCGTAACAGATGATTGACCAATTGATATGTGAATAAGTATAACAGAAAATGAATCAAAAAGATTGCAGATGTAGATCAATGCGCGATATGTGCGTGCGTATATGTGTCAACGCATTGATCAAGATAGTATCAACATGCAGAGGCAGGACGGATATAGTGTACCAAATCATACATCATGAAAGGAGCGTAGGGCCAACACTATCACTGGGTGTTCAAAGCGGTAAATAGCATTGTGTGACCTGCCTTAGCTAATGCCAGTTCAAAATATGTGAATATGACTATCGTACAAGCCTGTAGAAAATACTAAATTGTTGGGTGGTATATGAAGTGGGAAAGGAGATAGAGTCCGCCGGGAGTCTAAAAGCAAAAACCACTTGAGAGTCTACTTCGATCTCATCTTGAAGACGTGAAAATCGTACTTCTTACAGTTGTAAGGTTTGCGTAAACATTTGAGTTGTTCGGGAATGATCGAGCCCTTGTTCCTGGTGTTGGAGCTTGGCTTGAACTGAATATCGTGATGTACGACCTGATCATTCTCACTGTCGAGTGTCATCTTCTTCCAGGAGTTGAGAGGCTCGGTCCATTGGAGATGCGTCGGGCCCTCCGTGACAGTGCAGTTTGGATGCGTAATCAGCTCCACGTAGACTGGGCGGTACTGCATGTTTGACAGCGAAGTGATGCCGAGCTGGTGGACGCGGAAGTAGTCGCGATCGTCAGTGGGATCTTCGTCCATGATCATCCCTAACTTGAGCAAGCCATCGTCGATGAAGGCTATCACCTCACCAACGACATAGTCCTTCTGATCGTTGTTGTGTTCTTGATCCTGGACCGGGTCGATGGCCTGAGCCAGATCGGTTGGGGCAGTGTAGGGACTGATGTGTGCAATGTCAATTTGCGGAGGACCTTATTGGTGTGCTCGTGCTGGAGGCGAAAGGTGTTATTGGAAGGTTTTTCCAATATAATGTACGGGCAGTCGTGTTGAAGAACAGAGGAGGCGGGAATACCTTTGGTGGATCTTGGGACGATAGACGGTGACTCGGTCACCTACCTTGCAATCGGGTAGCTTGCGTCGCAGTTGCTTGTTCTTCTGTTCGTTGGCAGCCTTGCGCGTGAAGGAAACGTATTCCTTGACATACGCAGTGACAGCAATCCTAGCTAAGCGGAGAGTGTCGAGTTGGTCCGATGTCTGGACGGTCGTCGAGCCAGACTTACTCATTGCGGCGGTTGATCGAGCCGCGCGTTCAGCGATGACGTCGGGAGAGTCGAAAGTATAGATTGGCTGGCGAGCTATCATACTTTCAAAAGCGATATGCCGGTGGCGGTGGAGACGTAAGTGTTCTGCGAGAACGACACTGCTGGCATGGCCTTGGGCCAAGTCTTTTTGTCTTTGCCTGCGAGTGCCTGGATAGCGCGGCGGAGGCTTTGATGCCTGCGTTCTACCATGACTAACTGATGGTGACAGTGTGGCGCAGTGGTGAGCCATTCGATTTCAGCCATGCTGCAGAAGGCCTTAGCAAGATTGCCAAGGAAAGATCCATGATCGTCAGACAGGTGGCCTCCGGAAAACCAAAAAGGCAAACCCATCGGGCGAGAATGTTCTCAACAGTCTCCTCAGCAGTGGTGGAAACGACTGGAATAAACAGTAGGTAACCTGAGAATAGATCGACTATATTTAACACGTACTGCTCGAGTACGCCGTCTATGCCTACATGAACATGATCTATGCATATAGCTTGACCTGGATGGTTCCAGACTAACGAGTTATAGCGGCCATGATTATTAATAAGTGTGAGGCGAGCGTGCGATAGTTGACAAAAGTGGCAATCTTTAAGGATAGCCGCAATGTCGGCGTGTGTTAGAACTAATAATCAATATTAATAATTACATGGGCCGGCCGTATAAGAGTAACGGTGTCGGTAGAGCCATTACTTATATCCGGCCAGTCATGTCGTTCTGCGCGCCTTGTGTTGGTTTGGCGCGTTATTAAAGCTTTGTTACTGCGGACGTGGTCGTTACAACATTGGGACGTGGTTTGGAGAGAGCCGTTACAACATTGGGCAAATGGCGTCCCAAGCAAAAAAACGAAAATCGCATAAAAGCCCACAAAGAGCCCAAGAAACCCAGGAAGAAACATCCGAAACAAACAACGGAACAATCACCCTCTCTCGCAAGCAAAAAAAGCGGCTAAAAAAAGCCAACAAACTCAGAAAAAAAGGAAGTGAAGCCACCAACAGTGTGCAAACGGACTGGAGCGACGAGGAAGAAGACGCAAACGAGGACAATACTGAACGTACCCCCGCCAACACCTCCCCAACAGCAACACCCAAAAAAACCAACGACAAAGCGGAAGGTGAAACCACCCAGCTTACCACAAACTCGCCACCTGAAACACCAACGGATCCAAACAACAACCAACCCAACCCAGCCAACAACACAGACTCATGCAAAACAACGCTAACAACCACGCTACCACTGACCCTCCAACAAATCCAAGAGATGATCATGCATTCAATGACAACTGTGATCGCCCCCATGATCAACACGATCAAACAAGAACAAAAACTCAACAGAAACCAACTTGCAGAGGAAATCAAACAACTCCACACCAAAACAAACGAACTGGAGACGAAACTCCACACCAAAACAAACGAACTAGAAACTAAACTCGACACTCAGCACCAAACCCAGGCCCACAAAAATGAGCTAACCCAAACCAAGATCAATCAACACGAACAGCAAATCAAAACTCAGGAAAGCGACTTGTCGAGACTCTCAGCGGAAGTGGACTCTCTACGACTAAACGCCAGCGAAATACTCCATCAGATCAAAATTCTCAAAACCCAACAAGAACGCAACTCCAAAGTTGAGCCACCACCACCCATGGGACAATGGTCGATATTACAGAACACAGGAACTAAGTTCCTACGAAACATCCAAATCAACGAACAGCGCGGCGAAGACAAGCAACAGCTGAAGGCCAATCTGAAAGAAAGCGACCCAACCTGCGAGCTAATTATCACAGGAATCCCATACACACCAAAAGAAGACACAAAACAAATCGTAAAAGCTATGTTCGAAGCAAAAGGCATACCATACAACCCCGATAACATTATAAAATGCTTCCGCGCAAAAAGCAACAAACCGACACGAAAAAAACACCAACACCCACCTACAATCATCCTGCGCTTCGCCTCAAACCAACTCAAGAACACATTCAAAAAACACAACCCAAACCAACCCCTCAAACACGACACTATCGATTGGACAGGCACACACCTCAAACAACACAAACAACCATTCAACATCTTTATAAACGAAAGCCTAACACCTACGCAACTTTCTCTCTTCAAACAGGCCCTCCAGTTAAAGAAAGAACTGACAGCAACAACTGGATGCACTATCTTCGTCTGGACAAGGGACGGCGAGGTATTCTTCAAAGACCAAACCACAGAAGAGCGATTGATGATCGAAACATATGAAGATATTAATATCATCAAAGAACAATATGGTCTACTCCAACCATCTTCATCATCATCATCATCATCGTCATCATCAACACCACCGAACAAAGCACAGAAAAACGGAAACACACAAACACCATAATGACTACATTACCACAGAAACCCCCAGACAATATCATACACCACCGCCTTCTCCCACAATCCCTAATACCCTACGTCGAGCTTGCATATGATAAGAAAAAAATAGAAAAAGAAAACAAAATTAATAATAATAATTATAATAGTGCTTCTCTGTCAATGGCTGATGCATTTCTGCACATGCGCCTCCATCGTCTCACCCGTGAGGGGAGTACGAAGAATTGACGATAAGCTCTAATGACACCCCCGCAAGGGCAGTTCCAACACTTCCAGACGGGCCTGACGGACCGGTATGTTCAATGAAAATACTGGTCCAGACGGACCGGTATGTTCAATGAAAATACTGGTGGCACCGACGGGAATCGAACTGGCGACAGGGCCCAGATGGTAGAACTTGACCACTGGGCTATCACGGTGTCCACAATAATTATAATAATAATAACAATAATATCAATAATAAACATAACACAACACTCAGCATTTACCACACCAACATCCACTCACTCAAAGCACACCACCAACATCTACTTATACAACTCCAACTACTACACTTCCAACCAGACATCATCATACTCACAGACAACTACATCCAACAACCAATCAGCAATAATACATTCCCCATTCCCATGTACACTGCAGAACATCACATAGACATCTCAATCTACTACAAAAGCAACATGCATATCACAATAGACAAAAAACAAAACATATCACAGTCATGCCAAACACCTCTAATCATACAAATATATAATAATAAGCTAAAAAGCAAGCCAATACACACAATAATAGGTATGTATAGACGCCCGCTCAAAAATCACGATAAAGATTTTATACAGGCGCTTCAGAATAGAATAGATAACATTCTACACAAAGCACCAGCAAGCACAATAACAATAGTGGGAAACCTTAATTATAATCTCCTAGACAACATACACAAACCGCACACAGATATGCATGAGTTCATTATACATAACAATCTATACACGACAATAAACAAAGCAACACGACACGACATACACCACAACTCAAGCACGCTCATTGACATGATACTCACCAACATCAACACCGACATTGAATCAAACATAATCAGCCCATGCATATCTGACCATCACCCAATATACGCAATAATACATACACGAACAAACAAACCAGACACAGACGTGACACCAAGACTTACAAACAGCAATTACAACAAACACAGAGAATCTATAATAGCAGACCTAAAAACACAGCTAGAATACATAGCACAAGGCACAGAAAACACAGACACAAACCAAAAATTTCGAGAGCTACAGTCAACAATAACAAAAGTTATAGAACACTATGAGAGGAAGCCCAAACAAAGCAACAGAAGAAAAAGCTGGTGTAAACCAAAAATAAAAAGACTAATAAGAAAACGACACGCGCTATACAATAGATGGAAAGATAACCCAACGGTAGAAAACAAGCGAGCTTACACAACACACAAATACAAAGTAAACAAAATAATACACAAAGCAAAGCAAGAAGAAATAATGAGAGTACTAGAAGAAAACAAATACAATCCGAAGAAACAACACAGAAAACTCAAAGAACTAGTCCCAAACAACAAACCACCAAGAAAATCACCAGCAGTAGCGTACTACAACAACAAAACATACACAGACCCAACAGACATAGCAAATGCATTCAACGATCATTACATAACAATAGGCAAGAAAACAAGCAACAACATACCAAAGATAGAACAGGAAGAAATTGTAGCGGCAGAGACACACACACACCCTAGCTTCAAACTACAAACTATAACACAGGACACAGTACAAAAAACACTCAAAAACATAAACAGAGACAAAGCAGAAGACATATATAAAATAAAGCCTGCAATAATAAAAGACATGCACACTTACATCGCACCCACGCTCACAGAACTATTTAATAAAGCAATAAAGGAAAATAGTTACCCAGATGCACTAAAAACAACTAAAGTAATAGAAATATACAAAGCTAGCGACACAAGCATGCCAGTAAACTACAGACCTATTTCATTACTACCAATAATAGCTAAAATCTTCGACACAATAATAAATAAACAAGTCATGGACCATCTAACGAAACATAACATAATATCACATACGCAATACGCCTTCCGCCCGAACTCAAACACGACAATGACAGTCCAGACTATCCTAAACCAAATACACAAACACAAAGACAGAGAAGAACTCGTGCTAGCGCTTTACGTAGACTTGTCAAAAGCCTACGACACAGTAGAACATGCAAAGTTAATTAAGAAACTCAGGACAAACTTCAATTTTTCCGAAGACACTGTTAATTTCTTTGCATCCTACTTTTCAAACCGAGCTCAAGAAGTACACACACAGCACGCAAAATCACACAAACGCACTATAACACATGGCATTCCGCAAGGCAGCACGCTATCTACTACTTTCTTTTTGCTATATATTAATGACATTATAAACATAATAAAACAAGGAACAGTATACACATATGCAGACGACACAACACTTATAATAACAGCAAAATCACCCAACAACCTACAACAAAAAACACAGACAGAAATAACCAAACTAATCAACTACTTCCACTCCAACAACCTCGTACCAAACCCAACCAAAACAACATACACAATCTTCCACAAAACCAAACAGAACGTAACAATAAACATAAACAACTACACACTTGAACAATGTAAACATGCCAAACTACTAGGCATAACACTCCAACACAACCTGCGATACAATCAACACATAAGCAACATCATACGCAAACTACAGCCAACAATCACTTCTCTCCGATACGCACAACAATTTCTCCACACAACAATCATGAAACAACTATACTACACGCACATCTTCCCTCATCTCATTCAACACATCTCCATCTGGGGGACCCATGACAAAAACAAAAAATACATACAACCACTCATAAAAATACATAAAAAAATCATCAGAATAATAGCCAAGACTCATTACCGATCACATACTAAACCGCTCCTCGACCAACTCGAAATCCTTGATATCACTCAACTATATAAACTAAGAGTTTGTATAGAAATCCACCCATTCATCCATCCCGCCAAAGAACTCAACAGACCACTACACGACAACACCTTCACCCCAACAAATCATATCCATTCATACCATACTCGACACTCAATCAAAAGCAACTTATTCATCGACCACAACACCCCATATCAAACAAAACTGTTCCTGCATCAATGGAACCAACTCCCACAAGATATCAAGGACACAACATCACTCAACATCTTCAAAAAGCGGATAAAAGCTCACCTCCTAGAACAACAAAAACATAATAATAATAATGATAATAATAACAACAATGACTACAACACACACACACACACACAAAATTAATTAATTAATTAATAATTAACTTATATGCATACATATATATATTTATATATGCATAAATAAGTTCATATAAAAAAAAACACACACACACACACACACAACAGCAACCATCCACCAGCATGGTCTTTGAAGAATCCTCCGCCGGACTCCGTCCAACGAATATGGTCTCCCAACCACACCAACAAACCACTCCTTCAATTGCCCCTCTCTTTTCTCTCTCTCTCTCTCTCTCTCTCTCTCTCTCTCTCTCTCTCCTTTTTTTTTTCTTTTTTTTTTTTTTTTTTTTTCCCTCTCCTCATACTACTGTCCAGAGATATTCACTGAACTACTAATTTTCACTCACTCCGATCATTCTAGTATATTACTACTGATGCAAACATAAACATTAATATTAACAACATGAATACTTAAGCTACATATTACGCAACATATCTAAACGTAAACATTAATATTAATAAGATTAATACCAAGCGACCTAATATTAATACTTTCAATTAATACGCTCGATTTAATAACTAGGTTTCCACCTTAGATAAAGGTATGACTTAATAGCTATACTTTTCACGTGGACGATCCTTGAGTCCGATTGTAAAAATTGTTCTCTCAATAAAAACGAAGAAGAAGAAGAAGTGAAAGCTGAACCTAAACCAGACAAGTCGGATGATCGAGCTGAAAAGTAAAGTACCAATAACACTCGGAAGTAAACCGACTGCCTTGTTTAGCTCTCAGGCATTACAGAGCAGTTGATAAGCAAAATAAAGAGTCCCTCAAAAGAATCCTATTTGCTTATCTCCTGCAGTCATGTGCCCATGACCGTAAAGTTATGGCAGTAATGCAACAGGGAGGAACGGATGGGGTAGCATGCTTCCTTTGCAAAAGCATTACGAATTAGTCAAGGTTCAAGAGGACCAGCAAACCATCTACCACTCTTACCCCAAGAAGGTGAAAGATGTGAGTACATGGCTAGCAGGTACCTTAACATCGTTGAGAAGCAAGAGAAGCGAATGGGAGCCACCATCCCTGTCCCTATGAAGGCAGACATGACTGTGAATAAACTCAAACATCTGCCCCCTTTTGCTCGCGCTATTATGAGAATGTATGGTTGTCTTTGTTGCCCCAACAGAGGCCAGGTTGGGATGATTTCTTGCAAATAGTGCAACAAATCGCCCAAGGAAGTGTGTCTGTGACCAATACACAGAAGCTGTATGGGACTGGCAGCTTTCGTGCTGATCCCATCACAGTCAACCTCATTGGGGCAGGAGACAGGCAAGCAAAGTATGACAAGGTTAGATGTTACAACTGTAAAAACGATCATGTTATGAAATTCTGTCTCGTGCGGTGCAAATTAAAAGACTGTCCAAGGGACGGACACGGTCCCAACGACTGTCCTTTAAGGTTGCAAGCAGCACAAACGGTTGCATTAGCACGAGGAACAGAAGGAAGAAGGAGCAGTAAGAGTAGTAAGGTTGAGAAGAGTGAGACGAGCTCAGAGAGAGAGAAGAGAGAGAAGAGCACGAAGAAGAAAGGGAAGGAGAGAAGTAAGATGAAATCATCTGATTTCGTCAAGGGTAAAAAGAAAGCCATCAGTCTGAATGCGGGGGGATCAGACTCATCTTCCTCAAAGTCTAACTCTGAGGATGACGATGAGGAAGATGACTCTGACCTCCCTGACTCGACTGAGAGGAATCCAGTTATCAATGACGAAGACACAGATGATGAAGGAGGGGGAATGGATGAGGTGGGGTATATAAATCATATGTACGCGATAAATATTATGGAGAAAGAAGGAGAAGGTGAGGGAGAAACGAAAGAGACACACACCACCCCACCCCCACCTTCACCGCTTTTTGCCCCACACAATCAGCCACCCAGCGCATCTGGAGGAGTCGGAGGACGAGCAGGGAGGACGGAGCAAGCACCACGACAAGTAAGGTCCGTAACAGAGAACAGTACTGTCACGCCTACCTTCATATCTAACGCTTACCAAAGCTCCATCAAATAATCCCTAAACTGCATGAGAATAACTTTCAGACCTCTCTTGAAATGGCAGCAGACCCCACTCCCCAAGGGGCAATTTACCCACTTGGGGGTGGATGGGAAAAGGGGTACAAAAAAGTTCTTCTCACCACTCACCCTCTTCTAGTCATTAAGGAAATTGACGGGCCGACGCTCAATCTCCGTGCCCAGCCTATACTGAAACACACCTCACACATACCTAGCGCAAAACAATGTGAGGCCATAGACGAGAGTACAGGGAGGCGGTGCGAATGGAAACTTTCCGTGGCCCGGAGGGGAGTGGGAGAGGGGGTTAAGCTAGCAACACGGTTAGGTGAGGGGTTTGACTTCTGTGCTAGACACACAGCACAGGAAAACGAGCGAGCAACTACTTTAGAGGTATATAGGTCTAAGCTTAGGGCTGGGTTTTTACCCCCCACTAACTCATTCCTCTTATCTCCTAATGAGTGTCTCACTGTTGAGTGGGTCAAACCCCCTATTGAACAGAAAGTTGCAAAGCCTGCTCCTTACCTACCAACACCATCCACCTCACCACCTACATCTCATCTTCTTCGTCCTCAGCTACCCGTCCACCTGCTAAGTCTGGAACGACAACGTTGCCGTCATTCGTTCCAAACCCAGCAATGGAAACGACAGCTGAGGGAGAAGAAGAATCGTTGCCTTATCTATCAGCACCATCTAAATCACCACCTTTGTCTTCCTCTTCCTCGTCCTCAGCTACTCATCCACCAGCTAGGTCCGGAACATCGACGTTGCCGTCTGTTCCAAACCCAGCAAGGAAGATGACAACTGAGGAAGAAGAAGACTGGAAGACAGTGCCATGGCATTGGAATGGAGAGAACCGGGTTAGAGTAGTAACAGAGGGAGATGGGGCGATACCAGAGATCGGTGAGTACAGACGCTTCCTCAAGGCCCTCATTCAAGGGAGTGAGGGATTACAAGTAAGGGGCTCATTGATCACCAAACCTGATGGAGAGGTTGATGAGCTCTATTGTGATCTCTTCACTGCCTTGGAAGAATGTATCGTCACCTATGCCACAAAGTACAAAAATCAGTTTGCGAGAGGCATAGTGGCGTCATTCCCATTCATTCCTGAATGGATGAGGGAGACATCTTTCGCTCTCTCTGGTAGTACCTATTCGGCAGATGCCAGCTTGACTGAGTTGATGCACGCACCCCCAACCTCATCACAACCATCACGTACATACTCACAACCATCTAAAGATGAACGATCGGATTGTGTTATCATGATGATGGGAAATGGCGAGAGTAGTGAGGAGGTTCCCAACCAATCTCAAATGATGTGGGTAGATGATAGCGGAGCGAGCGAATATCAATCCCCACATAAAGAGTCGTTCGTCCGAATGAAACTTGACCCTCAGAAGTTTAGGATAGCTAAGGGTAGCATTCGCACGGAATACAAAGGCAAGGTGGAGATACGGTTGTCGGGCTCCCACGGGCAGGAAATTTACGTGTCTGATTCCCACACCACATACAACCCTCACTTAAGGTACGGGCTAGTCTCTACCTCGGCGTGGGTTAAGAAAGGATTAGCTGTGGTGCATCAGAACAACCAAATTATTGTCCTGAAGGAGCCTGTCCCAATCGTAGACGAGCAGATTGTCGTGCGGGGGAGGTCACTGCCAAACAACCTCTCGGTATTTGACCCCCCGGCATAATCCTAACGAATGGTACGACCCTGTTCCTTTGGGCAGACAGAGCGTGAAGGTTGAGGGTGATGCTACATCACCCTCTACCATCACGTTCTGACTTCCCACTTCTCACCCTTCTCAGAAAGCATCTCTCTCCATATATCACGACGTATATTGTGATGAATTACCTTGTACATGTGGTTGGAGGTGTAATGAGATTAAACCTTATGTACCATATAGACACGAAGCTGAGAACGAGAAGGGTGAGAGTATAGGACAGGGTTTGTCATGTTGTAGCGTTATGATCGATGATGTTTGCTGTAATGCACGTCATGGCTGTGATCACGATGCTAAATGTGGAATGGAAAGAGCCCTTCACCCAGTTGTACGACCCCATCATAAAGAGTGCATCCATGCCATAATTTTTCACCGCATGTGTAAACATCGCGGTGTAAAAGCTATGGAAAGGATGGCTCATTATATGGTAGTTCAAATAGTGGGTGCAGGGTGGAGAGAGCGTATTGCGAAATGTGAGTACTGTTTGCGCAATAAAATAAAACGGTTACCACATTTCAGAGGCAATCACCATATCGTTGAACGCCACCCTGGGATCCACATTTCCATGGATACTCAGGGCTGGTGGAATACGATATCGTGGGATGGTAAAAAGTACAAGTTTACCGTTAAATGTCTTGCCTCTAACTTCGAACTATGTTATTATCTTTATCATAAGAACGAGTTCTTTCTTTGCTTCCTTAAGGCTGTTGCCTTTTTCGAACGGCATACAGGGAGAAAGGTTAAACGCGTTACTTGTGACCAAGAATATGGTCTGTATGGAGTATTTAGGAGCCTAAGTTGGTTAGATGAGATGCAGGTTGTTCTCATAGAGGCACCAACGGCGGAGAAACAAACCGTCGCTAAAGTCGAGAGATCACACCAGACCAATGGAGGTCCGGCTAGAGCTCTCCTTAGCGATGCCGAGTTTCCTCCGTCTTTTTGGACCGAAATGGAGAAGAACGCTACGTACATCAACAATCTCCTCCCTATCTCCCAAGGACCCTTTCGTGGTAAATCCCCTTACGAGATAATCCACAAGATTAAACCTTATCTGCATCATTTGCGGCCAGTGGGGTGTGCTGCTGTGATGAAGGTTAAGACTCGTAGGGGTAAGGGGAAGAGAGGGAGGAAAGTGGTGTTCCTAGGTTATGAACGAAATACCGGGTATTATAGGGTCTATGACCCTGTGGATCGTACAATACACGGTAATGTACGGGATGTGGTGTTTGACGTATGGAGATTGGGAAAGAAAGAGGCAACCAAATCATTGGGGGAGACCCAGGGGAGAAAGATAAGCTCTTCTCCGTAGGTTGGAGTGCCGAACCCAAATCCAACCCTGAATCAACCACCAATCCCCACATATCAACCAAAACCACGGAACTTGGCCCCTCTCCAAAGAGTAATAATCTCATAGACGACCCCCCAGCACCAGGACTTGCTACAGGGGGAGTAGTTCATGAGGTCATCACTACTGGTATACCTAATGCTACGGATGACCCCCCTCAACCTCCAGGTAAAGGTACGAGTAGTTCTGATAGTGAGGACTCCGGTCCCGGCTATGAGAATTTACCAACCTTAGAACGCCCGAGTCCTAGACCTAGGGCCAGTTCTGAACCGAGTAACCGCCGAAAAGATGAGGGGGGTCGACGCGTAAAGCAATAGGTAAGAGGGAGAGGAAGACCAAAGTCAGGGTAATATTAGCAGGGAAACAGATCAGAGTTCCGGCACGAATGTGGGGGGAAGGATGGGCTAGACAAACCTACGGCGATCAGTGGGAGACTGCTGAACGAAAAGGGGTCACGCTCCAACCCTCCACCCCGATCGTACGGAAATCTAGACGTTCCCCGCTCATGATGTTGCTTTTGATGATGGAGTGACGGATAAGATGTGGGACAAGGAGATCATCAAATATGCCTATGCCGAACACATGGCTGCTGTTCCACATGCATTGTCCACATCTGCTGATTCAACTGCCTCAATCATACCTGCACCGGCGGTTGACTCGAATATCACCTCTGAATTCGAGTTCGCCGAGGGGGAGAGGGATAGAATAGAGTCCGAAAAAAGCAAACATGGTACAAACTGGCGCTCTCATGAGCAAGCGTCCATCTCCCTTGAGAATATTATTTCAGGGGGAGGTAAGACGAGGAGAGGGCACATATCCATCTGCGCGCGCGAGGATAGGATAGACTATTGCTTAGTTAGCGTTGAGGTACCTAGGTTTCCCGTTATTCAGAAGCCTAAAGACCGAAGACAGGCACGGGAAACTGAGGTACGCCAGCAGGAAGAGCTTAAAGCCTTCGAGTGGAGAGAAGAAAGTGAGGCGAAAAGATCTGGGTCCCCCATTATTCCCTGAAGTGGATAGACTCAATCAAGCAGCAAGGAACCCGTGAGGAGTTCCATAAAGCAAGGGTTACCTTACGGGGCGACCTACTTAGGGCGGGTTTACAGTTTGATCCCAAAAAGACATACTCACCGACCGCACATCACCGCACTATTTTGCTTATTATTGCTTATGCAGCTTGTTTTGGGATTGATCTGTGGCTTGTTGATTTCACTACTGCCTATCTCCACGCCCATCTGCCTTATGACATCTATGTGAAGCAGGCTTGGCCACGGAAGTTCAGCTTGAGGTCCGTGAGTTCAGCATAAGTAACGGTCTGCGTGTAGATCGACTCAAACACCCACCGGTACACCTTGAAGGAAGCAATCACGTACGGCGTGAAGCTCCTGATCTCGCCCGGAGTGTTCCAGGCAGGCTCGTCCCCGGAGCCGGAGCCGTCGCCGCTGCGGTACAGCAGGGTCCAGGCCGTGGGCGAGTCGCTGGCCTGCGCGGACCCCCACACTGCCAGCCGCTTGGGGTACGCGGAAGCGGCAGCGGACGTCCAGCTCGCCTGGATGGCAAAGCTGTACAGGACCATGGGCGTGCTCCCCGCCCAGCGGACATGCAGCCACTCGCCTGGGACCCCGTTGGTGGTCTGCGAGAAGCTCGGGGAGTTGTACGCCCCGCTGGGGCTCAGGTAGCTGTTGTAGGCCGACCGCCACGGCAGGCTGCTGCCGTCGAGCGCTCGATAGGCATCGTTCGTATAATCATAGGCGGTCGACCTCGTCAGGCTCCACAGGCTGCTGTGTTGGGTGTTGCTGCTGCTGTAGGTGGGAAAGGTGTACAAGCTGCCCGCGTTGCCGAGCCCCGCGTTCGGCAGCGGTTCGGCGCAGTAGCCGTCCGAGGGTCGGTACAGGTGGAAGCCGGCGCGCCGCGGGTGCAGGTCGTCGGCAAAGGTGCCGACGTTGCTGGCGTAGCCGCCGGAGGTCCAGTAGACGTAGTGGCCGTTGGCGTTGACGTAGCTAGCGTACGAAGAACCCAGCGCCCCGTTGGCTTCCGTGATCCAAACGGTCGTCGCCGACACGCGCCACTGCAGGTTCGCCGGCTTGAGACTGACGGAGTTGCACCTGACTAGCGTCGAGGCCACGTGCCCCCCGCCGCAGGTGCCGCAGCCCGTGGGGTAGGCGTTGTGCAGGCACCAGCCGCCGTCACCCACATACGCGATGAGAAGCCTGGTTTCGTTTGGTTGCTCAAAAAGGCGCTGTATGGACATTCGGAATCAGGCAGGCTTTGGTATGACGTGATGTTGCACGAGTTAGTTGTGCGACAGAAATTCACCACCCTTACCCTGGACAAGGCTTCCTTTGTGAAGCTCAAGGATCAACCTAAAGGCACCCAATTGCTATCTTTCCACGTCGACGATGGGATTCATGCGGCGGACGAGGCCGCACATGAAGCCCTGATAGCCCGTTTCAGCAAGCACGGGTTTCGTTGCAAAAACTTGGGAAAGGCTACTGAATTCAAGAACATCCAAATAGTACAGAATGATAGAGGGATTTTGCTCCATCAGAGGAAGTATGAGCTCTTGGTCCTGAACGAACTGGGTTATTTGGAGGAAACCCCGGCTAAGACCCCCTTCACCTCGGAATCGCCAGCACCCCTCAAGAAGGGGCATAGGTTGTTGAATTACGATATCAGATGTCTAGTTGGGATGCTTATCTTCTTAGCTGTACACACACGCCCCTTGTTGATATGTTCTTTAAGTATAGCAGCCAAGCACCAGATCCCTAACCCCCAGATATCCTATGTTATGTTGCATCGCATGTTTCAATGGATAATAACTCCACGGGCTTTGTTCTTTCATAGAGGGGACGAGAAGCTTTTGGAGTTGATCTCTGGGTTATTTGAGGTGCCTAAGGTGCCGAAGTCATGGAAGGCCACTAGGAAGCCATCAGCAGCCGCTAACGCTTTAAATGTGAACTTCATTCAGTCCGATAAGGTACTCCAGGGGGAGGAACACCTCCCGCTCAACTCGATAACGTTTGATGAGTTTAGTGTGCCCGTGATCGCCAACATCGAAAGGATGATAACAGGAAAACCCCTAATCGGGTTTGCCGACTCAGATTTTGCGGGGGATAGACTATCCCGTAAGTCTCGGTCAGGGTTTATCTTTTTCTTCAATGGTGCCGTAGCTTGGTTCTCCAAGTTACAGCCGGTGATAGCTCAGTCTACTCTAGAAGCAGAGACCGTTTCAGCTAATGAAGCGGTGAGGGAGCTTTTACCCATCAGGCAGACTTTGAGGGATATGGGTATTGCCCTCATGAGCCTACCACCCTATACGAGGACAACGAAGGAGCTAATATTGTTGTTGGCAGAACGGGGGCTCGGGGAATCACGCACTAAGCACATTGACGTGCGGTATCATTTCCTTGCGAAACTCGTAAAAGACCGGGTAGTTATTTTAATTCGCGTATCGTCCGAGGATAATGTCGCGGACATTTTCACCAAGATTAATTTCACGCATGATAAATTTAATCACTTAGCGGATATAGTCTCGGTAAGGCTGGACGAACTCAGTTTAAAACGGTTAGGTTCGATTTCTCGCAACTTGCGAAATGATCAGGGAATTTACTTATATATTCGTATTTTATGAGCAATATTAATCGTATATCCGTATAGGTATAATTTTTCGCATATGTTATTTACAGAGACAGATGTTATAGGTACACGCTAGGGAGGCGTACCGCTCAAGCCCACCCACCGGCCATGATTGCGTTCTTGCTCGGGCCCGCGAGGTTGATCGCGCTCGGACCCGTGCGCAGATCCCAGTGTGTTCGCGCTCTTGCTCGGGCCCGAGAGGTTGATCGCGCTCGGACTCTTGCGCGGATCCCAGTGTGCGATCGAACCCTTGCTCAGGCCCGTGTGCTTACGATCTCCTTATGTATATATTAGTTATATTTATGAACATAATTAGTTCGGTACTATTATTATTATATTACATATAATATATTATAAGAGACCAAGTTGGAGGCCAGGGTGGTTGGTGTGATGGCACCTCTTGAAGGTTGACAGGCTTGGAATCCACCCCCTGTGCTGTACCAGACCGGTCGATAATTTGCCACTTTTGATACCCCTTACGGAAAGCGCTTGCAAATTTTATTTTTTATATGTGACTATACTCATATATACGTAATTATATAGTAAATAGACAAATGATTATATCTTTATTAATGGATTTATTTATGTATCTACCTGTAGTATGTCAATAACTTCATATCAT
The DNA here is from genome assembly GCA_019918135.1 of Paulinella micropora. NCBI lineage: Eukaryota > Cercozoa > Imbricatea > Euglyphida > Paulinellidae > Paulinella > Paulinella micropora. The sequence continues at coordinate 112,777 of WBZZ01006535.1, read as the reverse complement.
ACTTATATAACATGTGTCACTATTACATACAACCTTACTCAGTAGTTATTATATGAGAGGTTAGTTGGGGATAGGACAATAATCTTCTCGTCAGAGAGGCCTCTCTATACAGTGGGTCCGTTGCCGTGCGTATAATCTACTTGATATATGCTTGCTACGTGTAGAGGGTAGCCACATCTGACAATACTTCTCGGAGAGAGTGAGGGTAAGTGTTCATAGTATGTTTTGGGTTTGTGTTTTCTAAGTTTCACAAAATAGTAATAGAGGTTAGGACCTGCAGTAACTTTTACCAATTCACTTTGCTCCAGGGGGAGTGTTAGAACTAATAATCAATATTAATAGTTACATGGGCCGGCCCTACAAGAGCAACGGTGGCAGTCGGTAAAGCCATTACTTATATCCGGCCAGTCATTTCGTTCTGCGCGCCTTGTGTTGGTTTGGCGCCTCAACTATTAAAAGCTTTGTTACTGCGGCCCGCGGGCGTGGTCGACTGTGAGTTCCGGATCATTATATTAAGTTATATTGGTCAAACAGTGCATCCTGTCTTCAAGTTCCCATCGGGTCCGAACCATATTGATAGCTGATGGATACATGGGGCAAGGGTGGCGACCTTTTGTCACGTACACCTTTGCGTGATTCTGGATCAAGTGAGCACGGGAGACAAGCTTGCGTATGAGGGGATTCGGAACATACATACGGCGGGAGCGGTCGGGCATGATATGTACCGCTAGCCCTCCCTTGAAAAAGAGAAGAGTATATATTACACTTGCCGATATAATATTGAAATTGCTCAGCATGTACAAATGCTATTTTAATGAAAAGTATGTACATATGTTCCTTGACTCGACTTGAAACTAAGTGAATTGAATTCTTACGTTCTTCATTCATTATGTGTTCCTTACACATCAGAAACTAGTCACACTTATGTGTATAGGATCCTCTGACACCATTTTTCCAGTGTTATTTCCCCAGCTCAACCAAAAAACCCGTAGAATTTCCTAGGCAACCGTGAAACTTCACGCTCAAAAATGTTGGGGCCGGCTTGAACATTTAGCGTGAAGTTTCACGGTTGCCTAGGAAATTCTACGGGTTTTTTGGTTGAGCTGGGGAAATAACACTGGACAAATTGTGTCAGAGGATCCTATACACATAAGTGTGACTAGTTTCTGATGTGTTTGAGGTAAGTTTTGAACGTCTTGCGCTAAATTTTATATAAAATCCTTTTGCCACATTGAAGTTCAATATTGACATATTATATTTCACACAAAAAATAGAAGGCAAAACTTTATTAGCATTTTGATAAGGAGCTAACTACATATGGTTTTAAAGACACGTCACATTCAAGTTACTAGTGACACAAGTTGGCACAAGAATTACTTTTCAGATTGTGACAGTGTTTCGATCATTTTTTTCCGTGACAAAATTTTGAATTTTTTCAATTCCACGTTGACGTTTCGTGCAATTTTCTTTGATTTGCGGACACATACATCCGTTAATTGAAATTTTGAAAATTTTGGCATAACATCGAAAAATGACTCTGACATTTTTTGGTTGTTGTTGCTGTTGTTGTTGTTGTGTTTAGCCTACAGGTAGCATTATTATCGGTATTATGAGAGTCCTTGAATAGGTTAAAAAAAAATAATAATAAATAAATTTAAATTTAAAAAAAAAAAAAAAAAAAAAAAAAAAAAAAAAAACAATCCTGGCAAATGCTTTACGCTCCGATTTGCAACACGCAAAATTGTCATGAGCCACGAGGGGTTGTGCTTATGTGCGCATGTTGAAAGAAAAAGAGGCGGGTCGCCCAGAAGAGCTCCCCGTGTCTACAAATATATGAATGCTGATATCAATATATACAAAAAAAAGGTCTGTGTATGTGTGTGTGTGTGTGTGGGGGGGGGGGGGGGTCAAGTGCTGAGGTGAGCGGGTGGCATCTGCTTCACCATGAGGAGGAGGAGCCTCCTGCAATGTCCCAACTCTCCTCATCTGAGCCATAGCCATCTCCCCCTCGCCCTGAGCCGTAGTCATGATCATCGCCGTCTTGGGCCGAGCTGCCTGTGCCGTGCCGCTCAGTGTACAGGTCAGACAACCACCAGTCTAGCCCATCGCTGGACTGTTCCAAGTTGCCGGCCGTGCTGACAAATCGGTCCCAGAACTGGTTCAAGTCGTTGCCTGGTGGCCAAGGAGGCAGCGGCAGCGCAGGCAGCGTCTTCTTCTCTTCTCTCAGCCATGGCGCCTTGGGCCTGCTGGTGTCTGTGCTCGGGGTCAGCTCGTAATCTAGTAACACATCCCAGTACGGGTCTGACCAGTCCGAGTCAGGCCCGGGGCGCGCAGCCGGCCCGGTCAGTCGCTCGTTGCTGCCCCGCGGTGGTCGGCTCGTGCCATAATGGTCCGTGTCGTCGGCGTCGCCGTCGTCGCCGTCGTCGTGGCCTGCGCCGGGTGCTTGTCCCACTGGTCGTCGACAGAGCGGACAGCTGGGCTCTGCTCCCGCAGGCGACAGCTCCACCCAGCGCGTCATGCAGGCGCTGTGGAACTCGTGGCCGCAAGGCAGCTCCGCCACCAGCCCGACGCCTGTCCTGTCGCTGCTGCCGAATGGCTGGCCTGGCGCAAGGCCCGCCGCCTGCTGCCGCCGCGCCCGCAACCAGCGCCACCAGCGCCACAGCCCTCCCGTCAACAGTGCCAGCAGCCCCACCACAAACGCCACGCGCCGCGGCCCCCAAGCCGAGGCCCAGCCCATGTGCCACACGGCCGCCAAGCGGCTGGCGATCGCCGTGTGCCATCGCCACTGCTGCTGCTGCCCTGCTGAAGCGGGTGGCCATGGCGATGCTGGCTGGCCGCGCCCCGCCACCGTGGCCATGCCGTCCATAACATCATAGTCCAACGCAGCATCTAACTTGGCTTCGAACGCGTCGTTGCCATCGCTGCTGTCAACTGCTTCTGGCTCGTCGGGCTGGCCATGGCGGCCCCGCCACAGTCTGTAGAGCGGCCACGACAGCAGCCAGGAAACAAGAATGGCGATCGCTCTGAGCCGGGTCAGCCGCGAACCCTCCCCACTGCCAGATAGCCGCAGCCACTGTGTGTGTGTGTGTGTGTGTGTGCGCGCGCATGCATGTATGTATGTATGTATGTATGTATGTATGTATGTATGTATGTATGTGTGTGGTGTGTGTGTGTGTGTATATATGTATGTATGTATGTATGTATGTATGTATGTATGTATGTATGTATGTATGTATGTATGTATATGTAATTATGTACCCATTGCATGGCACGGTTGGCGCAGACCACGGCAAAGCGGTAGGCCGCAGAGTGGCGCAGGCAGTTGTAGAGATACTTGAGCAAGCCGCGAGAGCGAGGCTGTATGCCAGCAGCCGGGGTGAAGTGGTGGTCAAAGAATGGGGAATCTTCAGCCAAAGGCAGCAGACAGATGCTACACTCTTCTTCGTCTGCGGGCGTGTCTTTAGCTTCTTCGCCTTCTTTAGCTTCGCCTTTAGCTTCGCCTTTGGCTTCGGGACACTGCTGACCCTACATACATACATACATAACATGCATATATACATAACAGGCATAACATACATGCATGCATGTATGCATGCATGCATACATACATACATATATACATACATACATACATACATACATACATACATACATACATTACATACATACATACATTACATACATAACCTCCTCGGAAGGCTTCCTGCGCTCGCGACGCCGAGCCGGTGTGTGTTGTTGTTGTTGTCGCTGACTCGCCCTTCTAAGCCGCCACTGGTCGCGCAGCTCCTCTGCGTGGCGCTGCCGTTGCGAACGTCGTCGTTGCTGCAGCACAACAGCCAGCAGCAGCGCCAGCCGCCACAGCAGCCGCGACAGCAACCACGCAGTGCCCAGCGCCCAGATCAGCGCCGTGCAGCGGTGCACCCAGGACTGCCGCTTGAGCGTCCGCGATGAGCGCACTGTGAAGGACACGCCCGCATCCTCGACGGCCCCTACCAGCGCCGCGGAGCCCGCGAGCAGGGCTTGTGACACGTCGTTGTTCTTGAGGTGCGGCGCCATGACTTGCAGCACTTGTGCGCAGGCTGCATCGCCCAGTGCGCGCGCGCCGGCCATGTGCACTCGCGCCTCCCGCTCGCGGAGAGAGAGCGCCAGCAGCGCCACGCTGCGCGGCGAGGGCGACAAGCCATCCCGCACCGCACGGGCCAGACGCACACACAGCCGCCGCAACAGGAGACGGGGGGGCACGCGCTGCAGAGCGGCCGCAGGTGCTACCTGGTGCAGCGAGTGCAGCAGGAGCGCGCCCGCATACACGCCGTGTGGCCGGCTGAGGGCAAGCAGAGCGGCCAGCTGCGTCTTGACGGGACCGCTCAGCACCGCCGCGGGGTCCGCCACACCTGCAGGATCATGCAACATACACAGCACACACGCACACACACACACCACATCACAGCACAGCACACACATGCAGCACAGCTCACCCCCGCTAGTTAGGTAGGTAGGTAGGTAGGTAGGTAGGTAGGTAGGTAAAATAAAGATAGGTGCATAGATCTGCGGTGCAGGGGGCGAGGCATGGATTTTTACGGCAGGGAGGAAGGGGCAGACAGCACAAGTCATCCCGGGAGGGTCAAGAGCAGGCAGCACAAGAGATAGGCGCTGAAGGGGGAGGGGGGGGGGGGGGGCAGGGAGAGAGAGAGAGAGAGAGAGAGAGAGAGAGAGAGAGAGAGAGAGAGAGGGCACCACCGCCTTGAACCAGCTGGCTGGCTAGACTGCTCGGCGACAGCAGACCTGCCATCCTGCAACAATAGCAACAACAATAATAACAACAACAACAACAACAACGACAACGACAACAACAACAACAACAACAACAACAACAACTTATTACAATAATAGTAATAATAATAATAATAATAATAATGATAGTGCTTCTCTGTCCATGGTGAATGCATTTCTGCACATGTGCCTCCATCGTCTCACCCGCGAGGGGAGTACGAAGATTTGACGATAGGCTCTACTGACACCCACGCAAGGCAGCTCCAAGCCTTCCAGACAGACCAATACTTTCAAAGAAAATATCCTTTGAAAATACTGGTGGCACCGACGGGAATCGAACTGGCGACAGGGCCCAGATGGTAGACCTTAACCACTGGGCTATCGCGGTGGCAAATGATAATAGTAATAACAATAATGATAGTGCTTCTCTGTCAATGGCTGATGCAAATCTGCACAGCGCCTACATCGTCTCACCCGTGAGGGGAGTACGAAGAATTGACGATAGGCTCTAATGACACCCCCGCACGGGCAGTTCCAACACTTCCAGACGGACCGGTATGTTCAATGAAAATACTGGTGGCACCGACGGGAATCGAACTGGCGACAGGGCCCAGATGGTAGAACTTGACCACTGGGCTATCACGGTGTCAATAATAATAATAATAATAATAATAATAATAATAATAATAATAATAATAATAATAGTGTATCTCCTGCCAATTGCTGAGCCAAAAGGCCATGTGCATCCGGTCCTCCATTCCATAAGGAAAGTCTCCACACCAATCGGTGGAATAAAGGAAGTGACGGCATAGAACATTACTCTAGGAGCTTTATACCAATCAGCCCATGGAAAGGACCGATGGCCTATGTACTCCCTAATAATAATAATAATAATAATAATAGTGCTTCTCTGTCAATGGCTGATGCATTTCTGCACATGCGCCTCCATCGTCTCACCCGTGAGGGGAGTACGAAGAATTGACGATAAGCTCTAATGACACCCCCGCAAGGGCAGTTCCAACACTTCCAGACGGGCCGGTATGTTCAATGAAAATACTGGTCCAGAAATAGACCGGTATGTTCAATGAAAATACTGGTGGCACCGACGGGAATCGAACTGGCGACAGGGCCCAGATGGTAGAACTTGACCACTGGGCTATCACGGTGTCAATAATAATAATAATAATAATAATAATAATAATAATAATAATAATAATAATAATAATAATAATAATAGTGTATCTCCTGCCAATTGCTGAGCCAAAAGGCCATGTGCATCCAGTCCTCCATTCCATAAGGAAAGTCTCCACACCAATCGGTGGAATAAAGGAAGTGACGGCATAGAACATTACTCTAGGAGCTTTATACCAATCAGCCCATGGAAAGGACCGATGGCCTATGTACTCCCTAATAATAATAATAATAATAATAATAATAATAATAATAATAATAATAATAATAATAATAATAATAGTGCTTCTCTGTCAATGGCTGATGCAAATCTGCACATGCGCCTCCATCGTCTCACCCGTGATGGGAGTACGAAGAATTGACGATAGGCTCTAATGACACCCCCGCAAGGGCAGTTCCAACACTTCCAGACGGACCGGTATGTTCAATGAAAATACCGGTGGCACCGACGGGAATCGAACTGGCGACAGGCCCAGATGGTAGAACTTGACCACTGGGCTATCACGGTGTCCACAATAATAATAATAATAATAATAATAATAATAGACTTCCTCAGACTATAGCATCAGATCCAGATCCTGGACATGTGCCTCCATTAATAATAATAATAATAATAATAATAATAATAATAATAGTGCTTCTCTGTCAATGGCTGATGCATTTCTGCACATGCGCCTCCATCGTCTCACCCGTGAGGGGAGTACGAAGAATTGACGATAAGCTCTAATGACACCCCCGCAAGGGCAGTTCCAACACTTCCAGACGGGCCGGTATGTTCAATGAAAATACTGGTCCAGAAATAGACCGGTATGTTCAATGAAAATACTGGTGGCACCGACGGGAATCGAACTGGCGACAGGGCCCAGATGGTAGAACTTGACCACTGGGCTATCAATAATAATAATAATAATAATAATAATAATAGTGCTTCTCTGTCGATGGCGGATGCAAATCTGCACATGTGCCTCCATCGTCTCACCTGCGAGGGGAGTACGAAGATTTGACCGATAGCTCTACTGACACCCCCGCAGGGCAGCTCCAAGCCTTCCAGACAGACCAATACTTTCAAAGAAAACATACTTTGAAAATACTGGCACCGACGGGAATCGAACTGGCGACAGGTCCCAGCTAGTATTGACTTTGACCACTGGGCTATCGCGGTGCCACATAATAATAATAATAATAATAATAGTGCTTCTCTGTCAATGGCTGATGCATTTCTGCACATGCGCCTCCATCGTCTCACCCGTGAGGGGAGTACGAAGAATTGACGATAAGCTCTAATGACACCCCCGCAAGGGCACTTCCAACACTTCCAGACGGGCCGGTATGTTCAATGAAAATACCGGTCCAGAAATAGACCGGTATGTTCAATGAAAATACTGGTGGCACCGACGGGAATCGAACTGGCGACAGGGCCCAGATGGTAGAACTTGACCACTGGGCTATCACGGTGTCCATAATAATAATAATAATAATAATAATAATAAAATAATAGTGCTTCTCTGTCAATGGCTGATGCATTTCTGCACATGCGCCTCCATCGTCTCACCCGTGAGGGGAGTACGAAGAATTGACGATAAGCTCTAATGACACCCCGCAAGGGCAGTTCCAACACTTCCAGACGGGCCGGTATGTTCAATGAAAATACTGATCCAGACGGATCGGTATGTTCAATGAAAATACTGGTGGCACCGACGGGAATCGAACTGGCGACAGGGCCCAGATGGTAGAACTTGACCACTGGGCTATCACGGTGTCCATAATAATAAAATAATAATCATAATAATAATAGTGCTTCTCTGTCAATGGCTGATGCATTTCTGCACATGCGCCTCCATCGTCTCACCCGTGAGGGGAGTACGAAGAATTGACGATAAGCTCTAATGACACCCCCGCAAGGGCAGTTCCAACACTTCCAGACGGGCCGGTATGTTCAATGAAAATACTGGTCCAGATGGATCGGTATTTTCAATGAAAATACTGGTGGCACCGACGGGAATCGAACTGGCGACAGGGCCCAGATGGTAGAACTTGACCACTGGGCTATCAATAATAATAATAATAATAATAATAATAATAATAATAATAGTGCTTCTCTGTCAATGGCTGATGCATTTCTGCACATGCGCCTCCATCGTCTCACCCGTGAGGGGAGCCGGTATGTTCAATGAAAATACTGGTGGCACCGACGGGAATCGAACTGGCGACAGGGCCCAGATGGTAGAACTTGACCACTGGGCTATCACGGTGTCCATAATAATAATAATAATAATAATAATAATAATAATAGTGCTTCTCTGTCAATGGCTGATGCATTTCTGCACATGCGCCTCCATCAATAATAATAATAATAATAATAATAATAATAATAATAATAATAATAATGATAATAGTGCTTCTCTGTCAATGGCTGATGCAAATCTGCACATGCGCCTCCATCGTCTCACCCGTGAGGGGAGTACGAAGAATTGACGATAGGCTCTAATGACACCCCCGCACGGGCAGTTCCGACACTTCCAGACGGACCGGTATGTTCAATGAAAATACTGGTGGCACCGACGGGAATCGAACTGGCGACAGGGCCCAGATGGTAGAACTTGACCACTGGGCTATCACGGTGTCCAAACAATAATAATAATAATAATAATAATAATAATAATAATAATAATAATAATAATAATAATAATAATAATAATAGTGTATCTCCTGCCAATTGCTGAGCCAAAAGGCCATGTGCATCCAGTCCTCCATTCCATAAGGAAAGTCTCCACACCAATCGGTGGAATAAAGGAAGTGACGGCATAGAACATTACTCTAGGAGCTTTATACCAATCAATAATAATAATAATAATAATAATAATAATACTATATCTGAGGCGTACTGATGCAGCTAATGGCATATCCTCAACGGACATAAGCCTCCAATACCCTTGTTCGAGGTCCTCCACCCCCCCGTGTCAGTCTCTCGCCTGATGATCGGGGCCACCGATGGAGCTCCTGAGGGCAAGACTGCACTAAGCCGAGGTTATTCAGCAGTCCCAGCAACCTCTTGCAAGACGTCACCGAATGTGCAAGTGCATACACCAAGCGCGGTTGCTAGAGCTGCGTCGAAACCCCACCCATAACAAATCTGGTGTCTGCTGGGTCCTGGGCTATCAACCAGCATATGCGGAGTTTAAGATCTTTTACGCGCGCAACGACCCTCCTCCCCAGCATCTACCACCAAAGGGTTATGAGTTGGCGTCACAGTTTAACGCCTTGAGGCCATTGGGCTGGAACTCTGTTTAGCAAGTGTGACTAGGTTTTTTCATCGGGATTTCCCTCAAATATGTCACAGTCAACACTCCAAGGCAGATTTACTAATAATAATAATAATAATAATAATAATAGTGCTTCTCTGTCAATGGCTGATGCATTTTTGCACATGCGCCTCCATCGTCTCACCCGTGAGGGGAGTACGAAGAATTGACGATAAGCTCTAATGACACCCCCGCAAGGGCAGTTCCAACACTTCCAGACGGACCGGTATGTTCAATGAAAATACTGGTCCAGACGGAGCGGTATGTTCAATGAAAATACTGGTGGCACCGACGGGAATCGAACTGGCGACAGGGCCCAGATGGTAGAACTTGACCACTGGGCTATCACGGTGTCCAAATAATAATAATAATAATAATAATAGTGTATCTCCTGCCAATTGCTGAGCCAAAAGGCCATGTGCATCCAGTCCTCCATTCCATAAGGAAAGTCTCCACACCAATCGGTGGAATAAAGGAAGTGACGGCATAGAACATTACTCTAGGAGCTTTATACCAATCAGCCCATGGAAAGGACCGATGGCCTATGTACTCCCTAATAATAATAATAATAATAATAATAATAATAATAATAATAATAATATATATATTGATCTGTCATGGCTGAGCCCGAGGGCCATGCGCCTCCCTCGACCCAACAGGGACTACCGTGAGTATGTTGGGGAGGGAAGAGTGACTCTAACCATCCTGCACAGAAGGCCCCAAAAGTCCCTACTACCCGCACAGTGTCGGGTACCTTGCAGGAAATCAACTACAAATGATTGATCTTCCCCGCGTGAGAGCTCCACGAGACTGGGTAGGTCCCGCATGGAGGTACTCACAGGGGTAGCAGACATTTCATGCGGTCTGCCAGCGCATGAGGACGTTTTGTGGTAAGTATCTGGGACGCCTCGAAACCCGTCACCACCCCTAGATCGCGGAATGTAAATACCCCTTTGATCCCACGTGGTGTATGTCTTATAAAAAACAACACAACGACATGGCCTCGGAACCAACACAACAACATAGCCTCGGAACCCACATCGACATAGCCTCGGAACCCACACAACAACAGAGCCTCGGAACCAACACAACAACATAGCCTCGGAACCAACACAACAGCATAGCCTCGGAACCAACACAACGACATAGCCTCGAAACCAGTGGGAAGAGGCCCAACCACCTCCTCTTCCCGTGGGGTGCCATACTGTGCACCCCTCCATAATAATAATAATAATAATAATAATAATAATAATAATAGTGCTTCTCTGTCAATGGCTGATGCATTTCTGCACATGCGCCTCCATCGTCTCACCCGTGAGGGGAGTACGAAGAATTGACGATAAGCTCTAATGACACCCCCGCAAGGGCAGTTCCAACACTTCCAGACGGGCCGGTATGTTCAATGAAAATACTGGTCCAGAAATAGGTATGTTCAATGAAAATACTGGTGGCACCGACGGGAATCGAACTGGCGACAGGGCCCAGATGGTAGAACTTGACCACTGGGCTATCACGGTGTCCATAATAATAATAATAATAATAATAATAATAATAGTGCTTCTCTGTCAATGGCTGATGCATTTCTGCACATGCGCCTCCATCGTCTCACCCGTGAGGGGAGTACGAAGAATTGACGATAAGCTCTAATGACACCCCCGCAAGGGCAGTTCCAACACTTCCAGACGGGCCGGTATGTTCAATGAAAATACTGGTCCAGACGGATCGGTATGTTCAATGAAAATACTGGTAGCACCGACGGGAATCGAACTGGCGACAGGGCCCAGATGGTAGAACTTGACCACTGGGCTATCACGGTGTCCATAATAATAATAATAATAATAATAATAGTAATAATAATAATAATAATAATAATAATAATAATAATAATAATAATAATGATAGTGCTTCTCTGTCCATGGCGAATGCATTTCTGCACATGTGCCTCCATCGTCTCACCCGCGAGGGGAGTACGAAGATTTGACGATAGGCTCTACTGACACCCCCGCAAGGCAGCTCCAAGCCTTCCAGACAGACCAATACCTTCAAAGAAAATATCCTTTGAAAATACTGGCACCGATGGGAATCGAACTGGCGACAGGTCCCAGATGATAGACCTTGACCACTGGACTATCGCGGTGCCACTAATAATAATAATAATAATAATAATAATAATAATAATAATAATAATAATAGTGCTTCTCTGTCAATGGCTGATGCATTTCTGCACATGCGCCTCCATCGTCTCACCCGTGAGGGGAGTACGAAGAATTGACGATAGGCTGTAATGACACCCCCGCAAGGGCAGTTCCAACACTTCCAGACGGACCGGTATGTTCAATGAAAATACTGGTCCAGACGGACCGGTATGTTCAATGAAAATACTGGTGGCACCGACGGGAATCGAACTGGTGACAGGGCCCAGATGGTAGAACTTGACCACTGGGCTATCACGGTGTCCAAAATAATAATAATAATAATAATAATAATAATAATAATAATAGTGTATCTCCTGCCAATTGCTGAGCCAAAAGGCCATGTGCATCCAGTCCTTCATTCCATAAGGAAAGTCTCCACACCAATCGGTGGAATAAAGGAAGTGACGGCACAGAACATTACTCTAGGAGCTTTATACCAATCAGCCCATGGAAAGGACCGATGGCCTATGTACTCCCTAATAATAACAATAATAATAATAACAATGAAAATACTGGTGGCACCGACGGGAATCGAACTGGCGACAGGGCCCAGATGGTAGAACTTGACCACTGGGCTATCACGGTGTCCAATAATAATAATAATAATAATAATAATAATAATAATAGTGCTTCTCTGTCAATGGCTGATGCATTTCTGCACATGTGCCTCCATCGTCTCACCCGTGAGGGGAGTACGAAGAATTGACGATAAGCTCTAATGACACCCCCGCAAGGGCATTCCAACACTTCCAGACGGGCCGGTATGTTCAATGAAAATACTGGTGGCACCGACGGGAATCGAACTGGCGACAGGGCCCAGATGGTAGAACTTGACCACTGGGCTATCACGGTGTCAATAATAATAATAATAATAATAATAATAATAATAATAATAATAATAATAATAATAGTGCTTCTCTGTCAATGGCTGATGCATTTCTGCACATGCGCCTCCATCGTCTCACCCGTGAGGGGAGTACGAAGAATTGACGATAAGCTCTAATGACACCCCCGCAAGGGCAGTTCCAACACTTCCAGACGGGCCGGTATGTTCAATGAAAATACTGGTCCAGACGGATCGGTATGTACAATGAAAATACTGGTGGCACCGACGGGAATCGAACTGGCGACAGGGCCAATAATAATAATAATAATAATAATAATAATAATAATAATAAAAAATAATAGTAAATAATAATAACTAGGGGCTGCGCCAACACCTGAAAGGATGGTTTGCGGTGCGCGAATTCGCAATCCCCCCCCCCCCCTCTTCCTTTTCTTCCCATTCTCACATGCACAACTTTTACAGCCTTGGAGCAATCTCAGCCATTCATTTTGGTGTCGGCGAATTCGCTTCGGGTACGTACAGTTGCGGGGCTGTGGTTCCCGGGGGGAGGGCCCCCCGGACCCCTCCTTTCCACATTCGACAGGGTACGTTCAATAGCGGGCACAACTCTTAGAGCCTTGGAACATTCTCAGCCATTCATTTTGGTGCCGGCTAATTTGCGTAATTGCCGGGCTGGGGTTCCCGGGGGAAGGGCCCCCCAGATCCCCCCCGGACCCCCCTTCCCCGTCGACAGGATACGTTGATTTGCCGGAGGTACCAGCAGAGCGCAAGTGTAAGCTCTGGGTGCACAAAAACCTAAAATCTCTGGGCTTTGTGCCACCCGGCACCAAAACTTTTGGATCTCCGAAGAGAGCGCACCCAGAGGTGACGGGTACACCAAACATCAGCCTCAAACTCCCTCGGGTGTGCGCGAACGGCGTCTGGTCGCGCAAAAATCTGAATTTTCTGGTCTTAATTTTCGAAGAGAGCTCATCAATAGTGTCAGATACACCAAATATCAGCCGCTAACTCCCTCTGGTGTGCCCAAACGGCGCCTGGTGGCACAAGACCTAAATTTTCTGGTTTGTGTGCCAACCGCGACCAAAGGGTACGTACAATCGCCGGGCTGGGGTTCCCGGGGGGAGGGCCCCCCGGACCCCCCCTTCCCCGTCGACAGGGTACGTTCAATCGCCGGAGGCACCGGCAAGTACTGCTAAAAACAAGGAATTTTGGTATTCAGGACACTCCCCTAAAGCAAATATTTGCGTGAATTCCCAAAAAACTATATCAGCATCAACATCGAGTCTGGGGCTAGCCACCCTGTCGATATGAGCTCCCAACACCTCCTGGTTCCCACAAACCATGATTTATCGGGACAGGGGGTGCAGAAAATAGGCTAAAAAACAAAGAATTTTCGCATTCAGGACACTCCCCTAACGCAAATGTTGCATGAATTCCAAAAAAATCATATCAGCATCAACATCGAGTCTGGGGCTAGCCACCCTGCAAATATGAGCCAACTCGTTCCCACAAACCATGACTTATAGGGACAGGGGTGCGGAAATGCTGGGGGGGTGGACGGGTGGGGTACACAATTTCCATTTCCCCCCTCCCAACAACAACAACAACAACAACAATGCCATAGCCACACACCATCTTGCATTTTAAATACTTTAAGTTTTATTATTATTACTTCATTGAACAACAACAACAACAACAACAACAACAACAACAACAACAACAACAACAACGGTGTTGTACTGCCCAGTACTTGCTCTCTAGTTCTCTCCTTTCTCTTTCCTCTCTCTCTCTCTCTCTCTCTCTCTCTTCCTTTCCTCGCCCTTTTTGTGCTATCTGTGACCCTTTTGTCACAGCCCACTCGCCCCTCCTCTTTTGTGGGACTGCCCCTCCCCACTTGTCCATGCCTTCCCAACCCAGTTAGCGTGCTAGGGGGTGCTCCCTCTCTCGCCTTTTTCCCTTCCGTTGGCCAGATGATTGGGCTTTTTCTCCCTTTCTCCCCTGACTCTCTTGCACGGGTTCTTAGTCCTAGGTCCACAAGTCGGGCCCATGGCCATTGCAGGTTACCTTGTGGCCATGGGGCCGTCCACCACTTGTGCGTATGCTATGCTACCTTGTGTCGCTTTCTCTGGCTTGAAGGTTTTCTTTACAGTTCTCTCCTTCGGCCTCCAGCGCATGTGACTATTTGCTGGTGTTTGCCTACCCCATACTATGTTCTTAGTATCGCGCGTGAGCATCTCACTTTTTGCTCGGACACTGCTCTCATGGTCTTGGCGAGTCTCTACTCCTCCTTCCTCTCCCTTCTCTGTCTTCCTCTTCTCCCTCTTGGTAGGCTAGTTCTCCTCGCTCTTGTCTGCCTCTCTCACTACCTTTCCTCCTCTCCCTCCCCTGTTGTTGACCAATATAGTGCACGTCCTCTGGCTCTCTTTTCCTCTATCTATATTTTTTGTTTTTGAGCCTCTGGATCATATAGTGCAGTGAGCAAGCTCTGGCGTCGCGAATCGGCACGAGATGACTAGATTATTTTCTGGAAGTGGCGTATATCTGGGGGTATTCACAGACGAGTCGAAAGCCACACACCAACTTGCGATTGGTTTAGTTAATATTGATTAATATTAATTAGATTGCTCTGCAACCGTTGTATTATTATCATTAAATTTTACAACAACAACAACAACAACAGCAACAACAACAACAACAACAACAACAACAACAACAACAACAACAACAACAACAACAACAACAACAACAACAACAAACAACAAACAACAACAACAGCAGCAGCAATAGCTATGCAACATGATATATTGATGTGTGTGTCTTAAAAGGAATGATGAGAGGTTCAGCCTCGGTTGTAAACGTAACTTCAGTAAATTAGTACTTAAATTCATTTATTATGAAAGGCAAAGGCGTTGTCTAAGAAGAGACGAGTATAAAGACTTGAAAGGTAAAGGCAAAGGCAAAGGCGTGGCCAAAAAAACAAGCGATACGGGCGAAGTAAAGGAAGTTATCACTGTCGGGACAAATATCTTTTGATGTGGCCCACTATGGATTCTTCGGCAACGATTCGGACGAAGGAGGCACCGAAATAAATTTCCCCGTCTCCTTGCTGATTCGTTCTATTAGGGTTTAGATGGGAAAACGAGACAAAGATCCAGCTTTGAGGTATCGTTCTTGCCAGTCGCAAATAAATTTGCCAGTCTGTCTTCTCTCTCTCTTTCTTTCTGTTCTTTCTAAACATCAGAAAGGACAGAACAGAAAGAACAGAAAGAACAGAAAGAACAGAAAGAATGTCCTTTCTGTTCTTTTCTGCTCTTTCTGCTCTTTCTTTCTGTTCTTTTGGTTCTTTCTTTCCTTCTTCCTTTCATGGAAACACTAAAAGACAGTATAAAGACATAATTGTATTAATAATTGCTCTTGCAGTACTTTTACCTGCTAGGCATACCTTGGATTTCATGAAGTCACTTGTACAAATACTAGTTATATCTGGTCATAGATCTATAGATCTGGTCATCCATAAAATGGTTAGCTCAAGAGCTATTGATTCAACTAGATGGTGACCCTAATCATAATTATTAAAATAATAATTATTCAAATAATAATAATAAAGATAATAAGATACTAAATATGAAAGACAAACAAAAAAAATAAATAAATAAAATAATTAGATAATAAGATATCAAAAGATATTGTAGATATTAAAATTATTAAAGTGCAGTGTTAACATTATGAAAGAAAAAAAAAAGGAAGGAAGATATGATGTGTAAGGGAAGGTACCACCACCACCACCACCACCACCACTACTACTACTACTACTACTACTACTACTACTACTACCACTGCTACTACAGTACTTCCTACTCCTACTACTACTACTACTACTACTACTACTACTACTACTACTACTACTACTACTACTACTACTGCTACTACTACCACTGCTACTTGCTACTACTGCTACTATTACTACTACTACTACTACTACTACTACTACTACTACTACTACTACTACTACTACTACTACTACTACTACTACTACTATTACTCATATTACCTACTACTACTACTACTACTACTACTCCAACTACTACTACTCCTACTCCTACTACTCCTACTACCACTACTACCACTACTACTACTACTACTACTACTACTTCTACTATAACTACTACTATAACTACTACTATAACTACTACCATAGCTACGACTATAACTACTACTACTACTACCACTACTACTACTACTACTACTACTACTACTATTACTACTACTACTACTACTCTACTA
Source organism: Paulinella micropora (assembly GCA_019918135.1). Classification (NCBI taxonomy): domain Eukaryota; phylum Cercozoa; class Imbricatea; order Euglyphida; family Paulinellidae; genus Paulinella; species Paulinella micropora. The sequence continues at coordinate 96,188 of WBZZ01006535.1, read as the reverse complement.
CTACTCTACTACTACTCTACTACTCTACTACTACTACTACTACTACTACTACTACTACTACTAATAATAATAATAATAATAATAATAATAATAATAATGATAATAATAATAATAATAATAGTGCTTCTCTGTCAATGGCTGATGCATTTCTGCACATGCGCCTCCATCGTCTCACCCGTGAGGGGAGTACGAAGAATTGACGATAAGCTCTAATGACCCCCTCAAGGGCAGTTCCAACACTTCCAGACGGGCCGGTATGTTCAATGAAAATACTGGTCCAGAAATAGACCGGTATGTTCAATGAAAATACTGGTGGCACCGACGGGAATCGAACTGGCGACAGGGCCCAGATGGTAGAACTTGACCACTGGGCTATCAAATAATAATAATAATAATACTACTACTATATCTGAGGCGTACTGATGCAGCTAATGGCATATCCTCAACGGACATAAGCCTCCAATACCCTTGTTCGAGGTCCTCCACCCCCCCGTGTCAGTCTCTCGCCTGATGATCGGGGCCACCGATGGAGCTCCTGAGGGCAAGACTGCACTAAGCCGAGGTTATTCCGCAGTCCCAGCAACCTCTTGCAAGACGTCACCGAATGTGCAAGTGCATACACCAAGCGCGGTTGCTAGAGCTGCCTCGAAACCCCACCCATAACAATCTGGTGTCTGCTGGGTCCTGGGCTATCAACCAGCATATGCGGAGTTTAAGATCTTTTACGCGCGCAACGACCCTCCTCCCCAGCATCTACCACCAAAGGGTTATGAGTTGGCGTCACAGTTTAACGCCTTGAGGCCATTGGGCTGAATAATAATAATAATAATAATAATAATAGTGCTTCTCTGTCAATGGCTGATGCATTTCTGCACATGCGCCTCCATCGTCTCACCCGTGAGGGGAGTACGAAGAATTGACGATAAGCTCTAATGACACCCCGCAAGGGCAGTTCCAACACTTCCAGACGGGCCGGTATGTTCAATGAAAATACTGGTCCAGAAATAGACCGGTATGTTCAATGAAAATACTGGTGGCACCGACGGGAATCGAACTGGCGACAGGGCCCAGATGGTAGAACTTGACCACTGGGCTATCACGGTGTCCAAATAATAATAATAATAATAATAATAATAATAATAGTGCTTCTCTGTCAATGGCTGATGCATTTCTGCACATGTGCCTCCA
>WBZZ01006535.1:82500-85000 GCA_019918135.1 Paulinella micropora | reverse complement strand
GCGCACATGCGTACATTCATTTATACAGATGACAAATTTAAATACGTACATTCATGTCGAGAAGGCACAAGCGAATCCCATACTGTTTCTTGTCACAGGCAAGGAAGGGCCGTCTTCCAAGAAAAAGCAGCGAACAAAGAGCTAGCCTACTGCCACGCAGAAAAAGGCGCCGAAATCGCTCACTCACTCATTCACCCACTCATTCACTCATTCACTCACTCGCTCACACACAAACACACACACACACACACACACACACGCACACACACACACACACACACACACACACACACACACACAAGCACGCACACACACGCACACACATACACACACGCACACACACACACACACACACACACACGCTCTCAGATTCTCTCTCTCCCTCTCTCTCTCTCTCTCTCTCTCTCTCTCCCTCTCTCTCTCTCTCGCACGCTCGCTCGCTCGCTTGCTCTCACTATTATCTCTCTGCAGCTTGCTTGCTCTCCTCTGTCTTGCTCGGGCTCTAGTCTATGTGAATGCTCAAGGACGAAACAGTGTCACCATAACCGTTCAGTCACAACTTAGAGCCTCTCACTTCCCAATACTGTAAACTCAAAACCGATCTCAAAGTGAGAGTTGGCTTACTAGGTAATATTAATAATAACTCACCTGACTGAACGTGGACATCACACGGCTGTCATGCGGTAAAAAGTCATTTCACTTAATGGTTTCCCGACCGTAGGCTGACGTTGGCAACTGTGATGTGACTGACGGTCACGCTTGCCCTGTCATAAATCTTTCCGTCGTAAAATGTAATTAATATTATCATCTATGGTATCATCTTTCATGGTTTGTTCAATTATCAAGTTGCTTTCGAGACCATAGGTTCGGGTTGATTTCCTTCTATTTTTGTGGCGTAGGCACAGCACAGATTTCTAACAGCACCATAGTCCGTCCAGTATGACGATGATCCTGAATTACATTATTAATCATATCTGCAGGCGGGCATCGATTCCTCTACGTGATATATAAGGCAGGCGCTAAGCGCCTACATGTTGTCTCGGTATATAGAATTTTTTGAAAACCTGTCACTAAAAGTTGATGTCGGCCGGCCGCGCCAACAGAGGATGCCGGCCGGTATCGTCAGGTACATAGCGTGAGAATATATATATACACTGATATATATGTATATATATATATACTAATATATACATATATATATATTATTATTAATATATATATACGTATATATATATATATTTATCAATTTCCCTTTTTCTTTCTCCCTCTTTAGTTTTTCCTCTAATTTTTTTTCTCTTTTCTCAATAAATTTTTTTTAATTTATTTTTTAACGCTTTATTTTGTTTTCCGTTATTGTATCTCTTTAATACCACTTGAATTCTATCTCTTCTGCTTCCCACTCAGAATCTACTAGTGGCAAGTATTTTATTAAAACAGTTTTTGCGTAAGGCTACAATTATTATGATTAATAAATATCAATTAATCTTATCAATTATTATATTTTCAAGTTGTTAACTGAGAGCTAATATCGATACTATGTAGTTGATTGTATGATCAATGATTGCATGCGCTCACATTTTTGTTTGTCACAAATTTTTGTACAATTTGGAATGTATGACTTTCACTATATGGATCAACATACTACTGTTTAAACTCTAATAACGAACCAGAAAAAAAGAAGTTTGAGAATTTTAACGCACGAGTAATGCGGAGCCCCAAGTTGGCAGATAGCTTCCCTCTGCCAGGAGTTGTCTACGGGGTCTAGCTGAACCCGGGCAGCAGGTACTTGCCACACCTGCACAGCAGCATGAGGCTCGACACAGCACCTTGAGAACCAGACAAAAGCACCAAGAACAAACATAAGCGCCGTACTCGGAGCATCGCAACAAGGGGGTGCCGGCGGGGTCTTTCGTGTAGACGCCATCGCAAGGCCCGTCGTCTAGCTGCATGGTGCAGGGAAACTCCAGGCCCTGACCGATAGGTGCCGGCCCCGTGCTGACGTTATTCCTATCCTTCACTTTCTGCCACTGCTTGTCGAAGTCAGGACCTGTCTTCATCCTGAGCCATGACAAAGGGCGAACATCTCAAGAAACCAAACCAAAGAAAAGCAAACAAAGGCTGAGAGATGAAGAAGCAAGCAAGCTAATGAGAACCGAACATGCCACAGGAACCCAATGAAGTACACTTCTTGCTCGCGCTTCTGAGCAGGTACAGCACAGCAGAAACGAGACAGACTCAACTAGGAAATTCAAAGAATTGCATTCATGGTTAACTACCTTTCTTGCTCTTCTATTATTTTTCCTTTTTCAAATCAATTACTTTCCTCTTTCTTTCTTTCTTTCTTTCTTTCTTTCTTCTTTCTTTCTTTCTTTCTTTCTTCTTTCTTCTTTCTTTTCTTTGCTTTTCTCTCTCTCTCTCTCTCTCCCTCCCTTTTCTTTCATACATACATGCATACATACATAAGACAGACAGACAGACAGACATACATACACGCACATAC
>WBZZ01006535.1:75000-80000 GCA_019918135.1 Paulinella micropora | reverse complement strand
AAGAAGAAGAAGAAGAAGAAGAAGAAGAAGAAGAAGAAGAAGAAGAAGAAGAAGAAGAAGAAGAAGAAGAAGAAGAAGAAGAAGAAGGAGAAGAAGAAGAAGAAGAAGAAGAAGAAGAAGAAGAAGAAGAAGAAGAAGAAGAGAAGAAGAAGAAGAAGATGATGAAGAAGAAGAAGAAGAAGAAGAAGAAGAAGAAGAAGTTTCCGGAAATTCTCAAGACCAGCAACTGTGCCATATTGGCACGAACGACTCTAGCACCTTGGACATCGCTTCTCAAGCATCTCTTGGCTCTGGAACCCATCACTTATGCTCAACTCCTTGGATAACCTCAAAATTCTGAGGCTCCAACTCCGTTCCAACCATTTTCTGTGACATTTTTTGTTTTCTATCACGTATTTTCTCATTCTCTATCTTCCTCTATCCTTTCATAACTTGCCCTTTGCGTTTACGACCTTTTTTCTTCCCCGTTCTTAACTGCTGTGCATATTCTAACCATATTTCTTGGGGTTTTTCCGCAAACTCCCATATTTTCCAACTGGGAAAATTGTGAGTGGACCCTTTTTTCCAACTTGTTTCCCCTTCTTTTTAACCGCTTGTCCTTTTACGTTATCTGTTACTTACTCTTCTCTTTGATGCTTTTTCATTGTCTGTCTGCTTATTAAGCTTACCTGCTTTTTGCACTATGTTTTTTATAATTTATTCATTACGTTTGCATTGTCTTATTAAATTACTTGCCATGCATATGGCCACCCATACCAGTAATGGTCTTATGTAAATTTTACTTTACTTCATGACGTCAACGTCACCACCTACGATAACAACTCAACTCCATCAGTGATTAGTTCCGAAGCCAAAAGATAGGCTACTGCTGCAAGACGAGAAATTGTAATAGGTGGCCATGATACAGCCACCCCCATCTTTCAACCACTAATCCTTCAGGCCCTTGGTGTTCCTCAGCAAGCTGATAACCCTCCATATCCAGTGCTTCTCCTAGCAGCGGGTGTGACCAAGAACTCTGGAACTACTGGGTAGAACAATATGAGACCGACTTCAAAAATCGTGCAATTAGCCAGGCTGACATCATCTATGATCCCAACCAACCTGGCCACATCACAGCGGAAATGCAGATGGACCTTCTTTATGGAGCATGGTCTGACGATTATGGAGTTCCCCTATTTAGCTCACTTGGACACTCTCAGCTTGAAAGTTCTGATACCAAGCTTATGACGTTATTTACAACCACGTCTGCTGCTCTCTCAATTGCAAGGCGTCCACTAACTGATCCGCACAGAATGGCTCTCGCTATGATTGCAAATGCTGACAGACCTAGGCTAGTAGCTGTGAGCACTACTTCACCTACTCCTCATAATTCCAGTGATGCCATTCGTAGCGTTTGTATAGCATGTAGGCTTGCCATTGAACCTACACTTGTGACTATCTGCACCATTTGCAACAGCTAGTTGCACAACAGACAAACGTGTATCTGTCCCTGTACTGGTACACAAAGGGATTTGCAGAGCCCTGCTGAGACAATTGCATATTCCGACAGCGATGATGGTGAACCTCACCTGACATGCAATGGTTGCAACCTGCCAATTAACCTCGATGGAGCTACAAGTTGCATTAGGTGTGCTCGTGACCTTCATCTCGCTCCCGACGACAGTGGATCACTATGTCAATGTCCGTGTCCTATCTTAGGCATAGACAGTGGTTCAGAGTCAGATGACTACACACCTGCTAACGCAAACAGCTGCACTGTTTGCTGTCGTACAAATCACTTCCTCCTCACGAAATGCATCTGTCCTCGAACCTTGTGGTCACTTAGGCCACGATGCATTCTCTCCGCCTTCACAATGGATGAAAGATGTCCGCTTTGCAGAAGAGAAATACAGCAACTGCGAGATCTCCATACTGGCTTTATTGCCAACGACAACAACGTGCCCAATCCTCCTGTCAGCCGCTACGAGATCGATCAACTAACCATGGATCTAATTGACGCTCTAGAAAGACCTGAAATGTACGTTGAGGGTGACCCATTGCCTACAGATGATCCTGTTTCTACGCCTCCATCATCAGTCCCCATTTTAAGTGCTTCATCAGTCCGCGATGCAACTTCTTCTACGATTCCTGGCCCTGATCTGAGTGTAGTCCAACCATCGAACTTATCAGAGACGGAAGATGCCACCACCCGTGACAGCAATCATAACGCCCTTGTCTATCCTACAATCTGTCTAATCAATTCCGCCGCTTCATGCGCTGCGAGACCATTTTCAACACCTGCAGCAATAGCGTTGCACATCAGACGAACTCACACTCCGTTGCTAGCAGAGGAGACCTGGATTGTATTAGCTGCATGACTTCAGACGTGTCCCAACTGCAACGAACCGTACGCAAGACTTGCGGGTCATAGATCCAGACCAGGAAGCGCATGCTACGTTGATTCACATGCCATTGCTCCCATTATTCTACTTATCCAAGTTGTGAATGAGCCTACTTTTGTGTCTCCTGTAGAAGAAAATGTGAACTACGAACCGAGTTGTTTCCTGCCCACTAACCGACTACACAAGAAAGTTCACCCACGTCCTTGGCCACTTTTGCATTCTGCATTTCGCAGTGTTTTTACCAAATATGCAGATGCTGTTGAATCAGAAGACCAACCTGCAAGGAAGACCGCTTTCCTTAACATCATCCGTGCTCCTGCACTACTTCTGCGACACGTGAGAGGTGGTACGCGCAGGCTCAACACACAGCTTGCTTCTCAACTATCCAGAGGAACTGATGAAAGCATTTGGACTGCTCCCTTCCCAACTAGTCTACCTGACAGCAAAGAAGAAGAATGCAAGCAACATGAGACAAATCCTCCTTCCACCAGCCACCTCAACCATGCCATAAGGCTCGCAGAAGAATTAGCATCATCCAGTACTAGGAATCTGGGAAGAGCTGCCAACGTTCTAACTAGTCCTGGACTCTTGCTGCCAACAGCTCCTGTTATTGAGCAACTAAAGCAGTTACATCCACATGCTCCTGAACAAGAAAGCATACCAGCCCTTCCACATGATGCTCCGAGACTCATCATAGAGAAAGAAGCTATCCCGCCGGCACTGCTTCGACAGTGCACAGGAGCTTCACCTGGACTTTATGGTTACACTTCAGAGATTCTCTTTGCATTATCTAAGGATCCAGAATGTCTTAGATGCATACATTCTCTCGTTTGTGCTATTGCGAACGGAGACCTAACGCCCATAGAACGCCTGTTTCTCTACGCGGCACCTGTCCTTGCTTCCAAGAAATCCCATAACGCAAGACCAACTGATCATCCCCGCCCAATCAATACAGGCTCACCCCTTATCAAGCTGGCAGCAACCATTGCAGTCGCGCATGTTCAATCTGAGTTCCACACCATCTTTCCCAGCATTCAATTTGGGGTAGGCTTCCCAGGCGGACCAGAGGCTGCCATTCATAGCTCCAATGCTCATCTGCGGAGTCATCCTGATCATGTTATGCTTAGTGTAGACTTCGTCAATGCTTTCAATCTACGACATCGAAGTGCTATCCTGAAACGAGTCCTCGAAACTCCCCAGCTACGACCAATCTGGCTAATCATCATTCAAGCTTACTCACAACCCTCTCTTCTTCTTGTTAGATACAATGGCTCTGTTCTAGACTCATTCCTATCTCAATGTGGAGTCAAACAGTGCTGTGTCCTTGCAAGCATACTTTTTGCACTCAGCGTTCAGCCTATCTTTGAGAACTCTCTCTCTCTGGCAGCGCTGTTGGAGTTGCTCTCATTGATGACTTTAACATCATCTGCTCTCCTTCCGACGTGGCTGAATCGTATGGCAAACTGCGGTATCTGCTTGCACAAGAGAACGGAGGCTTACAAATCTCAGTTCCAAAACTACGCCTCCTTCTACCACCCGGCGCTACTTTTGTATCGCGTCACCTTACTCCTTTAGCTCCTTTACTTCTTCAACTTGATGCTGATCATGTCTTCCGTGGCTTCATGCCCACGCTTTGAGGTGTGGTATACTATCCACACTCCTCTGACACTGCAACGGAACAAATCGCCTCACTTCAACCTGGATCTGCTATCAATATCACGTGCTCTACTCATGCAGAAATTGCACTTGGTGTCGCTTCATGGGCTCTTGCAAGAGCTGAATCTCATGCTCCTACAATGCGTGCACTTCTTCATCCCGGTTTATCAACTGCTTCAGCTCTTGCCATACTCAACACGTGTGTTCAAAGAATAATGAGTTACACTATGCGCGTCCTGCCTCCTCATCTGTCTATGCGGGGTCTACATCACTTCGATAACCTGACTTATCGATGCTTTGTGTCCCGACTGGGTATCAGTACTCCCCTACCTCCCTTGGCACAATCACTTATCCGCTTGCCAGGAAGATATGGAGCCTGTTGCCCGCAACAGACATCCCTTCTAGCACATGCTGCCTACAGTTCCTCACTCATGCTAGCTATCTCTTCTCGTGCTATCCCGGAGCAACGATCCTAGACGTTTGCTTACTACTAATGGAGACTTTCTCACTGACTCCTACAACTCTTTAGAACGGAATGGTGTTCCAATTCCTGACATCAGGCCACTGCTCACGCCTGGCATCATCCCGCCTGCTCACATCCAGAGTAGTTACTCACTCCATCTACTCCACACTACGCAATCGGCTGCTTCTGCAAGGAAGAGATCAACATGGTCCTGCTTTAATGCTATCGGCTGCCCAAGAAGGAGCTCGTGCACTACCATTCTCAACAATCCCATTCAATCCTGAACTTTCGCTCAGAGACGCTGAGATCGAAGCTGCACTCTTAGCCAGACTGCCTCAAATCCCTTTGTCTGGCATTCCTACTACTGGCGTCAACTGCCCTGGTTGTCAACAGCTACTTACTCCCGATACTGCTACCTACCACTTTCTCACAAGAACTTGTTCCGTAGTTGGAGGTGCTATCATAAGGAGACATGATAGTTATGTGAAGATGTTGGCCAC
>WBZZ01006535.1:35000-72500 GCA_019918135.1 Paulinella micropora | reverse complement strand
GAATCTCGACGAATAAGTGATGCAGAAATAAAAAAATTTAAATGTCAGTTGACTTTGTTTATTTCCAAGCCTGGTAGTAAATATTACTTTTCCCACAACCAAGTGCAACTTTTAATATATAATAGAATCGTGACTTACAATTCGTGGAGATGGGAAGTTGGAAACATACGGTATACTGAGAAGGGAAATGGTAAATTTTACTCCTGGAGCAAACTATATGACAAGTCACACAAATCAATCAATTTGAAATACAACCCGTCACGGTCCCCCAACCCCGGTCCCCCAACCAGAATTTAATTCGCGCCAGAAGACCAACCCCAAATTTGATTGGCGCCTCACAATATCTCGGTGGCAGACCACACAAAGTAAACCCTGCAAAAAGGAATGCAGTAAACCACAGGCAGCGTCAAACTTTCTTCTCTCTACTTCGTACAACCTCGTTCTTCAATTTTTCCCACCAAACTTGATCAAAGCAACCCAACGAACGCAAAGACACATATGATGCGGTGAAAAACGATAAAATAAACCTTAGAATGCGTCGAAATTCATTTCTCTACGTTTCTGCATACCAACGTAACGTAACTTATCTCTCTCCCGCGCAAAAATATCACGTAACACTCGTTATCTTGAGGTTGTACTTCATTCACTGGGACTGTCATGCCAAGAACAAAAAAATCTAAGTCCCTGAGTTGGAGGAAACGGCAGTGCACTTCATATACTGTCTGGCGCAAATTTACCCACCGTGTTTAGCGGAGCCAGAAAACCCATTGTGAGTCGTTATTTCGAAGAAAAGGAAAAAAACTAGCACGTGACTCACACTGGAGACGTGACGGCATTTGCTTCGTATTTCAATCATTATAGTACGAGAGATGATATGACAGGGGATCGCCCGTCTATAGCTAGTATAGAAATAGCATATTAGAAAAAACACACAAGAGGATCGCTCATCACAAAGTGTTTTTATTTTTACCACTACAGACTAGGGAAAGTTTGAAAAACTTCTGTTTTTTTTTATACTAGTTTTTTCTTCTTCTTTTTCTTTTTCTATAGAAAAACCGGGCGGCCCGGTTTTTCCCAAGAGGAATTCATAGCGAAAAAAAGGTTGAGTTTCCGCAAAAAAAAAACAGGCAGGCCAGTCAAAATATTCTTCCCCTGATCTCTCAGGCTGGCCCCGCCGCTAAAAAAGTGGTTAGATTTCCGTGAAGTGATCACAGACGCACTTGGCTGCGATATACTTTTAGAAACGAGATATTTAAGCTCGCTTTGCTGCGCTGTGCGTACCTGTATTTATGTGCGTACCTGTATTTAAAAATAAGTACCCATAGCTAGGCATGTAGACATTAAAAATATATGTAGAAAAAATATTATATATATATATATTATTTCATATATAATATATATATGTTACTAGTACTCCCATCTTCAGCTTTTATTCTATATCTCAAGCTCATTCCCTAGATTCCCTATCTCCCATGGGCCATCCCCATCCACCATCGATATCTACCATATGCATCGAATATATATCAACCATCCCTCATCGATATCTCTCATCCCCTATATTATATGTGAGAGCTTTGGCACTTGCTAAAAACATCACACTGGGGTGGGGGGCAGCTAAGGGGGGGGGGGGGGGGGCGGGGGGTGCTAACGCAACGAAAAGACCCAAAAAGAACTTCAAAAAGAGACAAAAGATGCAACGGTGCCACTGGGGTACAAAGTCCTACTACCCCACTGCCAGCCGCGTACCCCAGTGACAGTCGCGCGGTACCCCAGTGCCCAAAAAGCTATAAATAATGTGAGATACGTTGCTCAATCTATAAACAGGCCGGTCCCTTTTTGTCAGATACGTCGCTCAAGCTGTAAACAGGCCGGTCTCTTTTTTGAAAATTTTAACCCACACTGTCAGAAATTTTTGCCCACCGGTCAGAAATGTTAGCTCACCAAGGAAAAAACCATATAATGTGGTGGGGCAGTATTTGCAAGAGATGCATGCATAGTAACGGCCCCAAACTCACCCAAACCCAAACTTACCACACGGGAGTGGTGGAGGGGGCGTTCGCCCCCCCCCCCCCCCCCCAAGGAAAAAAACAACTAACCCCCCTGCTAGTGTGATGCATGATGTGATGCATGGTGTGATGGATGGATGGATGGAGGACAATCCCCTGGCCCTTGCTAGCTTTACACTTGAACGTGGAAATACTATATATATAACGAACGAGAATATTTAATCTAGTTAATCTAGTTAATCTAGTTAATCTAGTTAATATACTAGATATACAGTAAATCTCCCGTCCCAAATGCAACTGTCAACCAATCTCAAACTACAGAACTAGTGCTATTTTTACAACTTACTATAGTTACTATATATATATAGCTAGTTATAATTAATAATTATAACAACTACTCTAGCTACTATTTCTTCTCCAAATTACATGTACAGCTAGAACACTAGGAACAGATTGAACTAGTTGTGGAATTCGAAGTTTACGTTTAAGCTCTAGAAGCTTTCCACCCAAAATGTCTTTTTTATTTTCCGGGCGCGGGATCCAATTGCAATTTGCAAATAAAACCTGACTGCGCCCGGTCAGTTTTTTCAATAAGAATTCATGATCATAACAAAAAAAAAAAAAGAAAAAAAAAAGAAGTTTGCGTTGCGCAAAAAATTTAAACAATGCCTGCCCTAGCCTCCAAAACTTGGACTTGCCAACGTACTGCAATTAAGGGGTAAAAAAAACTGTAATGTATTAAAATTTCTGTTTTAACCAGGGTAAACGTGAAAAACCATCATGAAAACAGTTTCAGCCATCGAAAAACATTGCAGCCTTGCAATTAATCTAGTTAATATGTTGGCTCAAGCAGGTGATTTTTATATAATTATGACATATACTATTTTCCGGAACTTATGTAATCAAACACACTACAAGTAGCGGTGGAAACGAGAAGGAAAGTCTTGAACCGGTCCGGAGGAACGAAAACATTCACGCAAAATTAAACTAGTTGAAACAATGAAACAAAATGATCATGATCAATTCAACGAAAAAAGTACTTTCGAAAAATATGACATATTTCAAAAACAGTGTCCGAATATTAATCCAAGTGCATTACTGGAGCAGCGGGAAGAGCGGGGGCGCCTTTGTTCATCATGTCATGCCAACCTTCGTGGCATTCTCCGCGGAGCAGAAGGAACCCTCCGCGAACCAGCCATCCTGCACGTTGCAATCACCTTCATCTACGCCGCAGTAGAAATCGCATTGAGTTCTGAGACATTTTGTTTTCATGCTCGTGAAGACTTTGTTTTTGAAATATGTTATTTTTTTTTCCTCTGTTTTTTTGGACAGGCATCTGTCTCTGAAGATCGGCAGATCCATTTCGGCAACGCTACGATTCTGGTGCAGGACATGTTGGCCACCCATGCTGAGCTCGCGGATGGCAAGTTTGGTCTCCCTGACTTTTCCCTCAATTGAAAATATGCCTTTTTTTTTCTTCATTCGTTGTGTTTATGTCTTGTTTGTTTCAGACCTGCTTTACGCTGACCTTCCTTACAACATTTCCGACCTTGTTGCTGACACTACTGAAATCAAGAAGGAGAGGGTCGTGAAATTGCTCAACCAGTTCGGTGTTGTCGGCAATGCTAACAGGCGCGCCGTTGTTTTCCATCACCATCTGTCTCAGTACAACCTCTTGGTCGAAGCTTTGCAGCAGTGTAACTACAACACAATCGAGCCAGTGTTCTGGTACAAGGAGCGCCACAACTACCAAGGACACGTCCAGAAGTGGATTAAGGGAGTGGAGTGCATCATGGTTGCGTTCTACCCATCCCATGCTTCATTTACGCTCAATCTCGCCAGGAACCCGCTTGATCGTCACAACGTTTACACTGTTCCGGTCCCAACAAGAAAACAGAAAGTTACTGTGCAACCGGACGAACGAGCCAACGTGTTTGAAAAACCCACAGAGTTGTCCAAACTAATCCTCTCTGATGTTCTTCCCCCGCAGAGCAGGGTGTTGGTTGCTTGCATGGACTCTGGCTCGGAGGTCATCGGCACCCTCCACGCCGACGTGATCGTCACCGGCTTGGACATTGATGCTGCTCAAGTTCAAAACGCCAAGGATCGTGTGCGCAAGTTTCTGGAGTCTGCTGCGAAAAAGGGCAGGAAGCCCAAGGAAGCCACTGAAGGAGAGCTCCCTGAGGAGAAGGAGGAAGCAAAAGAAGACTACACGGAAAACAGTGACGACGGGGAAGTCGACAAGACCCTTTCCAAGAAAGGTTACATTGGAGGAAACAAGTCTTCTTTCCACGCCACATGCTGCGTGTGCGAGGTCACGTTTAACGTGCGGGAGGTAGCCAATGCCATTTGCCCCAAATGCAACAGCGCTGTTCACAAAGGGCCATGGTTGACCGGCGTCACGCTGCCAGATGGGAAAGCTGAGAAGGATAAACTGTGGCTGTTCAACTTCTTCGCCAAGGGCACGTTTGACCGCTGCCTGTATCCAGGTCTTCACGTAAGCTTCCAGGTTCTCAGGGAGAGCGCGGTCCCTCTTTTTCTTCATGTAGAGGATGTCCAGTGTCAGTGTGATTAAGGATTGGCCTGCCTGTTTCGTCCTTAAGCTGCGGGACGAATTCAACAAGGCCCTCCCAGTTCTTGGAGACGTAATTGCCATCCAAGTCGAAAACTTCCATGTTGTCAGCAAGTTCCAGGATCATGTCTTGCAGGGAGATAGGCAGACGTACTTCTTCTGCTCCAGGAAAAACATCTTCATGGTTCTTCTTTGAGGTCCTCAATCAATTGTTGCATTTCTTGAACTAGACCGGGCTTGTCCTTGCGGATGTTGTGAAGTTCGTTGATGCTGTCGATGATTGCCTGGTTCTTAGGCATGTCAGCCCGAACGCCACCAGGGGAAAGAAGCTTTAACCAGCACTTCCAAATATCACCGGTGTTCGAAGAGACGTAAGTCCACATTGAACTGAAAGTCGGCAAGGCGATGTTGTGGGAAAGTGCGAAGTCCTTCTTCCATGCGGTCAGAAACTTGCTGACGGAAGCATCCTTCTGGTCCTTGAGACGAGCAATTCCAGCGTTACCTTGATCGTGCGCAGAAATGCAGTTTTCACCGAAAGTGTTTTTACGGTGGACGTCAGCAACAATGTTCTCGAGGGCGCCAAGAAAACTGCCGGATGAACGACCTGCATCGTTCCAACGAACGAAACGAAGGGCTTCAAGGTGAATGACTTGGAATTTTGTGTTCTGAGGTTCGACTTTGTAAAGGTGCTGCATTGCATGGCTGGAATGAAGCCCAACGATCGCTTGCAGGGGAAACTTCCCGTCCTGGATGGCCTTGCGCAGAAAGTTCTTGATCTGGCCCTGGCCCTCGATTGGCAGGCTCGTGAAGTCCATCTTGGGCCTTTCCTTTTCTACAAGCCCAGCCGAATTCTACAAAGCCTGAAACTCTTTGAAGGTTTTCTCGTCAACGAAAGGAGGGGAATCCAAGAGAGGATCGTCAGAATCGTCCAGCCCAAGCGCTCCAGGATTGACAACTTCGCGCGAATCTTTCAACCAACCGACCCACCGGATCTTCTTTTGGGATCCTGAGACTTTTTAAAATTGTCGACGAGTTGGTTGACATGGTCTGGTCGAGTGCACGATCAGTCACAGCCCTGTGATGTTGGGTAGCGATGGCGTCCGGAATGGCCTCCACGTTTTTGTAAGTCATGCTGGCAAGGGCTTTGGTGACTTCCTTCATCTTCAGTCTGGTGTCTGCACAGAACAAGCAACCAAAAAATATGACATATGTTTCAACCAAAGAACAAAAGAAAAGAGGGCTGACCTTGATGTATTCATTCTTCAGCCTCGGAGACATTCCTGCCCAAGCCCTTTCTCCCCTTCATTTTGCGCTTCTTCTCGGCTGATTCGGACACTTCCGGCGAGGCCTCAGGTTTGCGCTTTCCAGATGGTTCAGGTGTGGAGGCTGAAGAAGAAGACGACGCCGGAGACAGGGGACCCTGGGCTGCGGGAGAAGACGACGAGGATGAAGAGGCGGTCGCGGCAGTGGCGGAGGTGCTCTTGGCCTGAGGCGTGGTGGGTCCAACCGCCGTCTTGGGCTGCCTTTTGGTCGAGGGGATGGTTCGCAATGGAGTGGATGCTGAGGAACTGCTCGATGAAGAGCTCGAAGAACTACTCGATGAAGAGCTCGAAGGCTGTGTGTCCGAAGAGGCCACGGATCCCGGATGCGGGGCTTTTGGGCCTGCCTGCAGCTAACTGAGCAGAAACACGACGAGCAACGGCACTGTCGGCGGGTGGAGGTTCCTCTTCGGTTTCGGTTCCCGCAATGTCAGTAGCTGCAACACTGCCCTGAGAACTCTCGATGCGGGATGCAGAACGAGCAAGAGAATTGCTGGGATGGAAACAGAGGCAGGATCAGCCAGGGCAGCCTGCGAATCAGCGATTGTCCCCTTGGCCTCCTGCTTGGAACCATCCTAAGTTGAAAAATATAGCATATTTTCAACACGAGACAATGATGATATCGTGGTTGAAGACGTGAGAATCTATGATGAAAAATTTCTTATATTTTTTGGAAAGAGAAAAACAAAAACGAAGTGGAACAAAGAATCGTGAGACATTCAAGCTCAAAGAAAAATATGGCATATTTTTTGTTTGAAGACCTCAGCACCATGATCTATCTCTTGTTGACAGCTTTTGACGTAAGAGTTCACAGCAAAATATTTAGTGAAACTACTTGGACCTGCCAACGTACAGCAATTTAGGGGTAAAAAAATATGTGTAATGCATTACAATTTTCTGTTTTAACCGGGGTAAACGTGAAAAAAACGTCATGAAAGCAGTTTCAGCCATCGAAAAACAGTGCAGCCTTGCAATTTTGGCTCAAGCATGTGATTCTTATGACATATTTTCCGGAACTGATGTCATCAAACACACTCCAAGTAGCGGTGGAAACGGGAAGGAAAGTATTGAACCGGTCCGAAGGTACGAAAATGTTCATGCAAAATTAAAACAATCAAACAAAAGTATCAATTGAATGAAAAAAGTACTTTCGAAAAATATAGCATATTTCAAAAACAGTGCCCGAATCCAAGTGCATTACTTGGTAGCAAGGGGAGGAGCGGGGGCGCCTTTGTTCACCATGACATGCCAACCGTCGTGGCATGCTTTGGAGCAGAAGGAACCCTCCGCGAACCAGCCATCCTGCACGTTGCAATCGCCTTCATCTCTAGATCTGCCGCAGTAGAAATCGCATTGATCCTTCTCAGCATCCCCATTGGGCAGCGTGGCGCCGGTCAACCATGGCCCTTTGTGAACCGTGCTGTTGCATTTCTCGCAAATGGTTACCTCCCGCACGTTAAACGTGACTTCGCACACGCAGCAGGTGGCGTGGACAGAACACTTGTTTCCTCCAATGTAACCTTTCTTGTCAAGGGTCTTTTGGATCTGCCCGTCGTCACTGTCTTTCGAGTCTTCTTCTTTTTCTTCCTGCTGCTCCTCAGGGACCTCTTCTTCAGCGGCTTCCTTGGGCTTCTTGCCCTTTTTCGCAGCAGACTCCAGAAACTTGCGCACACGATCCTTGGTGTTTTGAACTTGAGCAGCATCAATGTCCAAGCCGGTGACAATCATCATGTTGGCCTGGAGGGCGCCGATGACCTCCGAGCCAGAGCCCATGCAAGCAACCACCACCCTGCTCTGCGGGGGAAGAACATCCGAGAGGATTAGTTTGGACAACTCTGTGGGTTTTTTAAACACGTTGGCACGTGTGCCCGGTTGCCCAGTAACTTTCTGTTTTCTGGTCCCCTTGGGACCGCAACAGTGTAAAGGTTGTGACGTTCAAGCGGGTTCCTGGAGAGATTGAGCGTAAATGAATTCTGGGTTGGGTAGAACGCCACCATGATGCACTCCACAGCCTTGATCCACTTCTGGACGTGTCCCTGGTAATTGTGGCGCTCCTTATACCAGAACACAGGCTCGATTGTTTGGTAATTACACTGCCCTAAAGCCGCTTCTACCACGAAGTTGTACTAAGACAGATGATGAAAAACGACGGCGCGCCTGCTAGGATTGCCGACAACACCAAACTGGTTGAGCAATTTCACGATCGACTTCACTCAGAACTAATTTTCGATTTCGTTCAGAAACTTGAATGATTTCAAACGATCAAGTCCAAGTTCTTTTTATATGTTGGAACTATAATCTTAATTAATAGTTTAGGACCGGCCGTATCAGAGTAACCGTGTCGGTAGAGCCATTACTTACGATCCGGCCAGTCAAGTTACGCGGTGCGTCCTGTTCGCGCCTTTTCTTATTAAAGCTGTAGTACTGCTATTTGAGTGTTGTAGCTATCATAGGTCATTATATTAATAATAGTGGTCTAACAGGTTATCGAGCCTTGATTAGCGAACTATGCGTTAGCAGCTTTAATCAGTTGCACAAAGTCTGGAAGAAGAGGCATCAGGCCTTCAACAGATAAGTGCAAGGGTTGGCGTGCAGCAGGCAGTCGACAACATTTCGTGGGCTGGCTGAAGGCACCCACCTCAAACGTGTCTTGTGGCTAGACAGCATAGCAGACACACCAAACTGCTTCATCCCTAATAATAACTTCCCCATTTCTACCTAACCGTAGGAATTTATTGATAGTTGAGACTAACTCCTATCTTCCGCACTTTGGTCCAGAACATTGCTTACCCCATGTTTGGGACGTCGCTACACAAAGGGTTTAAAGTGGATCCGCCCCCATTCAATAGCAAAGACCCAGACTGGGATAAGTGGGAATACGGGTTTCTTGCTACTTTAGCTATCCACGATCCATTGTGAATAGGGGAGTTACCCCCCCACAGACGACACCCTTTGTTCTTACAGGCAAAACAGGTAAGTGCTTTTGATCCCCCTGATACTCCACGCAATGAACCATTCCTCTCACCTACCACCGATAGAGAAGATGAAGGTCAAGATCAGCGAGAAAAGAAGAAACCTGTTGCAGTTAAAAAGGAACGTAGTAGCTCCTCCTCTAGCGCCACCAGTAGTTCTTCCTCCAGTGCTGTCCCATCTGTCAAACAAGAACAGGAAGATAGCCCCTTTCCCAGCCCTGCTCCGCCTGACCCCTCACCTATCTCTGCAACTGCTGAACGGAAAAGGTCTGAGGGAGTCCCTATTCTGACTGCTGCTTCTAAACCAAATCCTCTCCTTGCTCCTCCAGCAACAGACAGATACTATCAGCAGGTAGAGGAAAGAAGAAAGATGAAACATAACAGATTCATATTTGCTCTTTTAATTCAGTCCTGCAACAAGGACAAGGAAGCAATGTCAGTTATCAGAACAGCCGGTACTGACGGGGTTGAGTGTTTCATGGCATTGAGGAAGCGATATGGCGGACTTGACCTTGTCAAATGGAAGGAACGTCAAGACTTCCTTGACTACTCCTACCCCAAAAAGGTTCAAGATGTGAGATCCTGGTTGACTGTTTTTCATAGCAATATAGCTGACCAAGAGACAGTCATGAGGGTCCCGTACCCCAAACTCGTCAAGACTGAGATGGTGATGAAAAAGATCGAACACTTGACTGAATTCGATAGCTATCGCAACAAAGTCACTAGCCTCCTTCCGGAGGAAAGACCAGAATGGGAGTCTTTTGTGAAAGTGATAGAGCAGGTAGCTCAGACAGAGGAATCTAAGTCAAAGATGAAGAAACTTTCTGCGTCGGGGGGTGGTTTCCGCTCCCCTTCCACTAAAGCTTCATCCGGTAGTGGGACAAAGAGTGACCCCATAACATGTACAGTCAACCTTATGGGAAACCAAGCTGGGAGAACAGCCCATAAGGAAGCTTGTTACAATTATCGAGAAGATCACCAGATCAAAATCTGTATTGTCCCATGTACCCTTCCTGAATGCCCCCGAGACGGACATGTCCCTGTAAACTGTCCCATAAGAAGAAAGGCAGCAAGGATAGTTACTCTAGCTAAAGGCGTAGGAGAGCTGAGTCTTACAAAGACAAGTAAGAGTAAGGAGGGCAGGAAAGGATTCTAAGGAGAACGATGAGACGACAGACTAGGAGAGGATATTAGTAAAGTTTTACTCTACCTCACACTGCGTGTGCCAAAAGCGATAGTCGACGAAGGGCTAACAGCAAAGGAGTTGAAAGAATGCATGGATAAAGAGATAGAAGCTCTAAGTCTTTTAACACTTATACCAGGGTAAGCCCCAAGGAAGCAAAAGAGAAGGGGGTGTCGAAGATAGTAAGATTGACATGGGTACATAAAGTCAAGCTTGATGATAAAGGACGAAAGTTTGTCAAGTCACGATTAGCTTTGAGAGGAGATATGCTAGAACCAGGAGTTAGCTAAAATCCAGACCAGCTCTTTGTACCTTGTGCAGCTCACCGATCACTACTTTTCTTAGCTAAGTTAGCCGCTTGGCATGGTCACAAACTATACGGTATAGACTTCAAAAATGCTTACTTGAATGCTAGAATGAACGATCCTGTTTACGCATATGCCCCAGATGGTTTAGACAGGGAAGGTCATGAAGGCATGATATTAAGGATAGATGGAGCTCTGTACGGTGCCCCACAAGCAGGCAGACGTTAGTATGAGATCTTGGCCCCAAAGCTAGAGGAGTTAGGATTTCGACTGCTAGACGCCGATCTATGTATGTTCGTTGAGAAGGACAAGCCCATAAGAGATGCAATCATTGGCATATTTCATGTAGATGATTTAATTTTCTCGGCACCTCACGAACGCGCGTATGAGAGGTTTGCGAGCCAACTAGAAAAGTTCTATCATCTAAAACGATTGGGAGTCCTTCCTCTTCATCAAGAGTAGCAGACTCTTCGCCTGAACCAGAGGCCTCGGACTCCTCTCCTTCTTCTTCAGAACTACCAGAAGAAGAGGAGTCGGAACACCCTGCGTTCAAACTAATCGTCTTTGTTTTAGCTGTGCTCTTCTTGATGAAGTCAGATGCTTTCAGCTTTCTTTTCTCGAAGAGGGAGTAGGGGAGGTAGGATACATCAATCACATGTTGAGCATAAACATGATGGAAAAAGAGGAAACTGACAAGGAAGGACCAAACCTCTCATACGACACCACCCCACCCCTTCCTCTTTTGATCTACAAGCATCGCCACCTCACGCATCAGAATCGAGAGATGAGAAGACAGAGAGCAATATACGTACACATAACATGCATGCTCATCCTCCTATCACTCAATCACGATCTATTCCCCTCTTGAAGGATAACTCTTTCGTTACTTCCCTAGACATGGCGGGAGACCCAACACCTCTAGGGGTAAACTACCCTATGGAGGATGGATGGGGACTTCGCCGTGTCGAGGGGGGTTACAAGAAATTTTTGATTAAATCCCGGGCATCTACCTCAAACCACTTACGGGAAGAAGAAGGTCCGCTTAACCTGTGGGCGCAACCCGTCAGAAGTAGTACACTGCCGGTTTCGGCCAAAAAGCAGTGAGGGTTTCAACAGAAATGGGATCCGGTGTGCGTGGAGGATCCGGTGTGCGTGGAAAGTTGGGGCCGCACGGGCACAGAAAGTGGGAAGCCAATGCGTGATAAGGATGACGGTGCAAGGTTGCGATTTTTGTTCTCATCACGAAGGTACAGAGCAAGTAAGGGGAGACCTATTGGCTGTTATTAGAGCACAGTTGAACAGGGGGAGTATTCCGTTCAAAGGTGCCTTGGTATTAGCCCCGATGGATGGGTCCTACGTCAGTGGACTAGGTTAGAACAGGAACCCTCCACTACTCGCTCTACTCCTCTCATATCATCCTCAAGCACCTCAAACATCACATCATCTTCTTCTACAGGCCATATACCCTCTACTTCAGCTGTACAACGTTCTAACCCAAAGACAGAGAAGGGTGAGAACGTTGAGGTTGCAGTAGAGGGAACCATCCGGGTAAGACAGAGCAAGAGAGAGAAAGGTGAGGGAGAGCAAGAGAGAGAAAGGTTAGGGAGAGACCATGCATGACGAGGACGATAACGTGAAAGACTCACCCACCTTTTCCCCTGAGCTCTCCTCTCCCGCTGATCCATCTGTACAACGCTCAAACTCTAAGCAAGAGATGAGTAAGAGCGCGGAGGATGGAGTAGGGGGGGAGGTAAGAAGGAAGGACGAAAGAGCATACCCACCACCATCACAACGTGTGGCACCTTCCACATTACCACGTCTTGCACCAAGCGAGTTAAACCAAGGGATGGATAGAGAGTTAGAGAGACACAGGATAAGGAACGACACTACAGGTGCATGGAGATGGGATGAGGGAAAGATGGTGATCGTTGGGGGGAATGGAGAGATACCAACCCTTGATGAGATACAGAGATTGATGGGAGCGTTAGTCGAAGGTGCAAAAGAGTTAGAAGTGAGGGATTCCCTTATTACTGGGAAGAATGGGAGGTGAACGATTTCTATGACGAACTAGTCTTTACATAAATATTCAGAATTTCGTCATCTCAATGGCCCATAAGTGGAAGGATCCCTTTGCGAGAGGATTGATTGCGTCATTCCCCCACCTTCGAACACAACTGACTGAGTGTAGGGAGTATTTACAACGTATAGGGGTAGCAGAGGAAGACGATCAGGACATACCACGCTCGAGACTCATTACCTCCCCTAGCACTACTGCAGACACCTCACCCTCATCAGCTGAGAAGGAATGTGTTGAGAAAGAGAAGCCAGAAAGGGGTATGGCGGGGATGGTGTGGGTAGATGATAGCGGGGCTAGCGAGTCCCAATCACCCATAAGGACGTTTTTGTCAGGATGAAACACAATCCCCAGAGGTTCAAATCGCAAAAGGTAGCATCAAAACTGAGTATAAAGGAAAGGTTTTGATGGAACTTTCAGGGGCAAACGGAGAGCCAATCCAGGTGTACGACTCGCACACAACTTACAATCCTCACCTCAGTTACGGGCTTGTAGCTACTTCAGCCTGGCTGAAACGAGGACTATCGGTAGTTCATCAGAACAATCAGGTGGTTGTCGTGAAATCTCCGATTCACATCAAAGAAGAACAAATTGTCGCAAGGGGCAGATCTCTCCCCAACAATTTGTTTGTATTTGACCCACCAGGAAGGGCCACCCTAGACCCCAATAAGAGATAGAGCTGGTATCGTTGGAGAAGCAGAACGTGAAGGTAGGCGGTGACGACACATCACCGTCTACTGTCTCATTCTGACTTCCACCCCGCCACTCTGCTCAATCAACAACCCTTCCTGGTTATCATGATGTTTACTGTGATGATGTCCCATGTGTTTGTGGCTGGCGATGTCAAAAAAGTAAATCATATGTTCCATTTTCTCACGAAACAAACACAGAGAAGGGGGAGCGTTGTTCGCAAAGTTTGATTTGTTGTTCAAGTGCCTGGTGATACACGCACACATACTTCTCGAACTCATGAACACGATGTTGATTGTGACATGACAAAAGCACTTAATCCTGTTGTCAGACCTACTCATAGTGAGCATATTCACGCTACAGTTTTCCACCGCATGTGTAAACATAGAGGTGTTAAAGCTATGGAAAGAATGTCTCATTACATGGGCGTAAAGATAGTTGGGGCAGGATGACGGGAGAGGATTATGAAGTGTGAGTACTGCTTGAGGAATAAAATTAAGAAAGCACCACACTTTCACCGGAACCATCATGTCGCAGAACGCCATCCCGGGGTTCATATTTCTATGGACACTCAGGGATGGTGGAATACTACATCATGGGATGGTAAGCGGTACAAATTCACAGTCAAATGTCTCGGTTCTAATTTCGAGCTCGACTATTATCTGCGGCATAAGAATGAATTCTTCCCGTGTTTCCTTAAAGCCGTCACGTACTTTGAAAGGCACACGAACCGGAAGGTCAAATTCATTACTTGTGACCAGGAATATGGTCGTTACGAATCCTTTCAGGAGTGGGTTGATACAAACCAACCTATTTTAATTGGCTCCCCCAGCCGAGAAACAGGCAGTCTCGAAGATAGAGAGGTCGCATCAAACCAATGGGGTCAGACAGCCCCTCGGCCCGTCCAAAACCCGAATTACAAGCCACCTCCGCGCCCACAGCATCGTTTTGCGGATCCAACAGCGCCGCCACTTCTACATGTACGCTCGGTCTGGTACCGGACACCAGCAGCGATTGAATACCAAACAGGGTCGGGCGTGACCATCAAGTCTGGAGCCCTCTCCAGACACCGCTTTATTCTTACCGCCAGATCCTTCCACCATGGCTCTTCCCCACCGGGAAGTCACAGTCCTCGCTGTAAAGGATCCTCCATACTTCGATCCCGCCAATGCGGAGCTCGCTGCAACATGCCCGGACCCGCGCATGCTTTACTGTACGTCAGTGGAACACAGACCACCCCGTGGATTCTCATCTCTGAGAGGCTTTGCCGCGACTTTTTAGACAAACAGGCCGCCAAACTTACCGCGCCGCCTGCACCCAAATACGCACCTGAAGTCGTCAACTCCGGCCTCACTGCAGAACAACAACAACTTCTATGGGCCCTCCTCGGAGAATTCGACGATGTCTTCCAAGATAAAGCAGGTGTCTTCAATCACACTGTCGTGTCACTCATCCTCGAACCGGGAGCTAAACCAATTGCGGTGCAATGCCCATATTGGACTCCAGCGGTACACCAATACCTCAAAGGTTGGGCGATTGGACGTTCTTACAGCCGGCCTCTGGTCCATGGCCTCTGCAAATTGTGCCTGGGCTAGTCGAGCCTGCCCCGTAGGAAAGTTTGAAGACTTAGCAAAGGAGATCATCCGCGACATACGCAACTTCTGCGACTACCGCGGTGCCAACGACAACCTTCCTTTACAATAGGATAACGATTAGAATAATTTCTGACAGCAGTTACTTGGAAAACAGACAGTTACGTTCTTACTATATATTGATAGGACTGATAAACATATTAATTATGATTGAGCTAATTAATGAAATTGGCATTGTCAGCCAGTCACCTGTTTTAGTTTTGCCGCTCTTAATTTAGGCGGCAAACACTTTACTCAGTAAATATCTCACAATCTGTTCAACTGCGAACTAACAAAGTGTCCCGGTCTTCAACCCGGCCTCTGTCAACTAGCTACCTGAATTATTAACTACATTGGGTTATGAGTGCTTCTGCAACCAAAGATGCGGCGACTGTGATCCTGCAAGGCAAGGTTCCTGCGTTCATCGATGGTGTTAAGGGGAGAAGCTGGGACGACTGGTTCGCGCAGGTAAGGGCGGATTTGTCATCGGTCGAGTGCTGGGAATACGTCGCGCCTCTGGCTGAAGTTCTGCGATGGCGGTCTGAGATTGAAGCTGAGCCTGCGGCGGCAGCACAGGATGCGGCTTACGGGGACCGGAAGGAGAACAAGAGAGAGGCCAAGGTGAGGGAGGCAAAGGCTCCTGCGGACGCGAAAGCTGGACCGGGAGCCGGAGATGGTATTAATTTGACCATGCCACAGCGGCGTAAGATCTTGGCCAGAAGGGCGCAGATCTTTATGTGGTTGTACAAGACGCTCGAGTACGGATCGCCGGCGGAAAGGATTGTTCGACACTTGGTCAGGGAGCCTACGCTGCAACCGGAGGAGATCATTAGTATCCTACGTCAACGCTACCAAGGGAACGCGGCCCACCAGAAGCAGAAGAGGAACAGCATCGTAAGCAACTGGCAATTTAATGCTAAAGACGACATGATGGCACAACTGAGGGACTTCATGACTCATTGCGAGTTCCTGGAGGATCATGGTGAACCGGTCAGCGTCACACTGCAGATGCAGTTCGTGAAGACCAGTGCTCAGAAAAGCATTTGTGGAAGCCGTTCTTGGATGCGCAGGTTACCAATCCATCGCTGGAATGGGACGACTTCGAAGCGGCCTTCGAGAGGAGAGTCATCGCTAATGAAGCACAGAAGATGGCTACCAAAGAGGATGCTACGATGTGGACAAACGGGCAAGCAAAGGATAGCAGGAACGACAAAGGGGACAAGGGCGGCCAGAGCGAGAGGCCAAAATTGGAATGCTACAATTGCTCGAAAAACCACAAGTACTTCAGCGGGTGTATGGAAAAGTGCCGAATACCTGGACACGAGCATGTAGGCAAGTCCTGCCCAACGCTCAAGGATAGGTACCGTAAGAAATTTCCTAAGGAAGAAAAACCGAAGAAAGATGCCGCAACAAATGGAGGGAGAGACCATGGACGCAAAGGTTCTGGTGCCCCGAAGAACGCCCCCGCAGCGGCCGTGTCTTGTATGGCGTTCGATCTACAACGTCAGAGAAGAGCAACGATGGCTGATCCTGTTCCAAGATATGCTTGGTGAAGAAGAGTACCTAGCCCCGGCGGCGGATGGTTCGGGTCTGCGGGTGGTACCTGAGAAGGGGGAGAAGTCGGTTAGGAATGCGTTTATGGCGCAGAAGGACACGCCGTTTCTCTACATGGGACCGCCAGACGAGGAAAGGGAAGGTGACCTGAGGAATGGGAGGGTCAACATCGCCGACTTTCGAACGGTCTTTAACAACGCAGGCCGGGCGGAGCTACACTTCTGGGCGTGGTATTACAACATCCGGATCACACCGGATGATTGGGAGCACTGGGCTGTGGGACTGGATGCCAACGAACCCTGCGACAAGGAAACAGTGATGCCACCGGAATGTGAGGCATGCAGCACGACTCAAGTGAACAAGAAGCGTTTGTGCTCTAGGTGCAAGACTGTGGTGTACTGCAACACTAACTGCCAGCGGCTGGACTGGAGGGCGCACAAGGACTTCTGCAACTACACACAAAATGAGGGGAAGGAAGCGTGGGAAAAGGTGGTCGGACAGCTGGAGCCGAGAGGAATGGGACCTCATGGACTGGACCGGACGAGAATGAAAGCGGACTTGGCTTACAAGAGACTGCTACGCTACTGTCACGTCAAGCCCAAAGAGGACGAGCAAGCTCGGGCTTTTCAGCCTAGGTACAACGACATTCTGCTTATCATGGGAGCGCCTGAAGGGGCGAAGGAGTATGTTGCGATGAGCTGGGATTCGTTACAAGATGCGAAGAAGCACGCGGCTACTGAACCGGAACGTACCCTGTTGCGAGGGAAAGAGCGTTTCTTTCCGTGGTCATACCAACAGTCAGCACTGGAGGAAGAGAAAAAAGAGGCACTGGCTAGATACCGGCAAGCGAGAAGTACGTCGACTGCAGGCCAAGGTGTGGGTGTGAGCGGCAGTGATACATCTACAGTGGGGGACAGGCGTGTTGGTCCGTGGGACGAAATGAATACAATAATCACCTTAGAACGATCGCTGGGGGAGGACCCTGTGCCCCGGGATGATGGCAGAGAGGATGAGGTGGTGGAAGAGAAGAAGCCACCTAACACGCCGGCCCCACTCTACGTAGCATTCAAGCCCCATAGGACTTGGCCATTGTCATTCCCTCTGCTGAACGCTCCCCGATGGTTGCCAGCGATATGTTTGCTCTCCGCAAGCCTTTCGCACTGCTCATGCCTCAAGACTTGGTTCATTGCGTCCCCGATGAAACTCTTCCACAGACGATCGTCGAGCAATGCCGCAAGATCTTATTCCTTGACGACAACCTCATACATGGACTTGGAATGGAGCAACACTACATCTATCCTCTCGTTGCTACATCGCATGCGCAGCGCGTTACACGCCAGCAGATCATCAACGCACAACGACAGGACAGCTTCACGGCCCCTCTCTGGACCGAACACGTCATCTCTGTCTCCGCCGGCTCAGCCGAACTGATCCTCCGACAAGGTATCGCAGTCACCGTTGACCCCGATCAATCTTCAGTCAAGGTTTATGTCCCAGAAGAGTTACGCCGTCCCCTCATCAATTATGCCCACCTCATGCAGAACCACGCCAAAACGCCGACACTCGTCCCCTTTATCAAGGAGCGCTACATTTGGTTCCGCACAGACGGTACGGATATCATGCATCATGACGTCCTCGCCGCCCTCCGTGACTGCCACTTTTGGCAACTAGTCCACGCCCGCCTGACCCTTAACTACGGCCGATATTCATCGCTCACATGGACGCATCAAGGACAGGGCATCGGCCTCGACCACGTTCACATCGGCATCCCCGGCGTCACCTTTCAGTACATACTGACCATCGTCGATCTTTTCTCGGGATTTCTCCAATTTATCCCATGCGTCTCCACATCCGCGGAAGAAACAGTGGAACTACATCCTCAATCGATGGGCCTACATCTTTGGTTTTCCGGAGTCCATCTTCTCCGATTATCATAGTTCTTTCGTTGGAACGTTGCCAAACGATTTTGCAGCGTAGCCGGCCTCGAATGGCTCACCACCGCGCCCTACTCGCATCATCAACTCGGCTACGTTGAATGCCGCCACAAAGCTATCCGCACGGCTATCCAGTCTCTCCCTAAGGCAGAAAAGACCAACTGGCCCAGCATCATCCCTTCTCTCTCCTTCGCTCAGAACACATACGTTTCTACAGCAACCGGCACTACTGCCTTTGAAGGAATGCTCGCCCGCAAGCCCCGCTGCACGTTGGACTTCTTCGACTCGCCGGAGATTGTTAATGCCCGCGCTACCGCTTCCAGCGCCGCCCTTGACGCATCACCGACACTGTCAATACAGTCGGCCGAACAGATCGCACTGTTGAACAGCGCCCGCACCGCTGTCACAACTTATGTCAGCGCGTACACCACCGTTACCCGCGCCCGGTCCGTCGCTCAAAAGAACAAAGGCCGCCGCAAGGCTGTCAAGGAATGGAAAGTAAACGACACAGTCTCCGTCTACCGCCCCAAGCCTTCCAAGCAAGGCATTCCAGCCTCCTCCGTTCTTCAGTTCGACGGCCCCTACACCATCGTTGAGCAGGTCAGCTCCAACTGCTTCAAGCTGCGTCATCTCAAGACCAACAAGGTATTGAAACGCATCGACCGCTCACACCTCGCTCCGTTTCCTGCACCCACTGATGGCCTCGCCCCGCTCAACACGGTCGCAGTAGACGATCACGACGACGACTCAGTCAACTACACGACGGCGAAGTCGTAGCATTCATCGACCGCGATCAGGTTAAACTTGGCATCGTTTTAGACGAGGACCCAGAGAACGAGGAAAGCGACCTCGTAGTTCACCAGCTCGGTACGACCTCAGACAAGAACCCTCTCTTCCGTCCCATCTACGAAGACACAAAGGACCAAACCACTATCCAACGCTGGGGTAATCCCTTGGCCCACTGGAAGCCCCTTCTCTTCGACACAACAAACGATCAAGTCGTTCATCGACACATCGAGTGGCGCTCTCACAAGACCAACAAGGACAAAGGCCGACTTCCCGCCAGTGTTCTTAAGCGTCTCAAAGGCCCTCTCATCACCGGCGAATCCTTCCCACTTCATATCTTCCAGAAAGGTAAACAAGCTACATCGAAGGAATAGCCACCTCAACACTCTCAAGTGGGTTTTACCCATCGTACCGGCTTCACCCGCCACAGCCCAGCGCTTTTCCCACTTGGCCCGCCATCGTCCCTAGACAAGCTACGCCACGACCAGAGTATCCCTGTAAGTCCTTGGTCGCCTTTTATGCCTGCAGATCAACAATCATTCTCATCGAATCTGAACACCTCAGTGATTATATTGGCATGGCATAATTGGTGCATTAAATTTGGTTCATCTCGGCTGTGCGATACATGGCCACCTAGCTTCCTACGGCTCGACGTCAGCTCCCCGATATCAACGCATCGCTACTGCGCCTCAATTGTCTCAGTTCCGCTTCCGCATCCCGATATCCGGCCCCGGCTGATCTCCGTCTACACTGCGCTACACATTGACGAACTTCTTTTTTCATCCTCCTCCTGGGTTTAAAGAGACTCATCTTTCTCTTTTCTCCTATTTTTTTTCTGAGACAAGTCACTGACCAATCGTTAGTCACTCACTCTGTACGCAACTCTACTCAACCGTTAGGTCTGGGGGGGGGGGGAGCTATCAGACTGAGCACTTGAACGACCGGCCAAAAACTGTTTTTTGACCGGCCCGTTAGATTCTCCTCTGCACGACGTTTCGACTTCACTAACTAGCTTTCGATTTCGTCCAGGAATGACTTCAAACGATTTAATCAAAGTTTTTGCAGCTATTGCCATTTCCCCCTTCTCCACTGCCTTTTTTCCACGATTTCCAGAAAATCACAATTTACGAATTTACGGTGAATTTTGGGGAACACAGTCAAGTGAACACAGTCAAGCGAACACGTTTTGCGTGCACAGCCATTTGGCTCCGAAAGACTTTCCCAAATGAAAGATCAGGACTTTTTTCTTGAAGAAATAACTTGTACTTGAAGCCCTCCTTTAAGTGCTACAACTTATTCAACTTCAAGTGACATACGAAACCAACTCACAATCTACGCTCACCTACGATCGTAGGTTGCAACCAAGTCTGCAAACAAATAGAAACCTACGTAAATAACGAAGTGACCTCTCAGCTATTTACTGGTATTTCAGCTACTCTCAGGAGTTATGGCTTTTTGCAGCCATAGAGACTTTTAATAAGAGTTCGTTGTGTATTTATCCCTTGAGGTTGTATCCTAACTAACAGTCTGTTCTGTAATGCCCCCAACGATAGCTCGTAAAAAGTCGGTAATACAACCAAACACAGTCCTCAAGAATGAGAATGATGTCTCGTTGTATTAGCTCAGTGAAGCCAAAAAGGAAAACGGCAACAGACCAGGAATAAAATGGCATCAGGTCCAATCCGGACAAATAATACTGAAAAACAAGCTGGTGCACCTGTCACCAGGAAAAGGTACTTTTTACCGGCTATCCGGGGGGTGATGCCTACAGTACCCCCTCCCGATTTTATGACGGAAATAGCATTTTCGTCATACACCTTCTGATTTCTTTCTGCAAATAGTATGCGCTATGGAGTCATGCCACACAGCGCATCGACCCACGGATAGACGCTAAAAGACGATAAATATATCCTCATACGGCACGTCAAAGCGGATTCTCTAGCCTTTCTTGTAAATTTTGAACTCCTTCCCCTCAATTTTTTTTTTTTCGGCAGTATGTCAAGAACAAACGTACTATTAATAAAAAAATACAAGCAGCGTGGTGCTGTAGTACGATTCCCCCTTTGATCTCCTTCTTCTTCTTATCATTATCATTATTATTATTATTATTCACAGGGAGATCGTAAGTACATAATCTTTTTTAATGACATACCCTTGTATAAGGCGGATATCCTATGATATAGTATTAGGGGGCCAGTCCTAATAGCTATATCCGAAGTCGAGGTGTATGTACCCGACCCTGCGATATACCGACACAAGTAGAGATTGACCGTGCTCAGGTACGACAGTATATAATCTATCGTAAAAAATAATTTAATGAAAGTTTCAGAGAACATTTCATTTTCGAGAACATCATCCCAGGACTTGGAAAGGGTCATACCCGGGAACACCATCGCTCAATACACTAGCGATCCCCGTATACGGTGTAGTATCATCGTCGATCGACCTTTCGCACTCGTATGTTGCGATCGAATGCCAAGTTATATCACTGAGTCTTTTTAATATTCATATTGATAACTGATGATGCATGATCAAATCATGATACGCCGTGGGCAATCAATCAGTTTATTTGAGACGCATAAAGAAAAATAGTTTCTTTGTCACTGCCTTCGTCGTCTGGCGCGGATTTCTTTGCCTGGTGGAGGACCACCAACAAAAGTCAGATCGAACTTTGACTGTTCGAGAATGTCCCAGATCTTATTAGGGATTCCGCCCAACGATAATTCAAAAGGGACATCAAGCACTCCTCTTGGTAGTGTCTGAATGGTCCACGCAGTGTAATCCTTGTCTCTGGGAGTAATTGTATCATCCCATGTCTCGAGACTTTTTGCGTCTTTATATACTGGCAGATAATGTCTTGCCTTTGGATCCTCAACCGGGTCCATACTTCTCCAGAACTGGAGTATCGGTTGTACTATCTTTGCGGCTGATGATATTTTGAGTGTCCGTGTGACACGCATCTGTCGTGGGACCGCCACGACCCGCATCAAGTATAAGTCTGAGAGAGTGTCATCAGCGACATGTTGTTCCGCTGGTCTCATCAGATAGAAAACATTTTTCACCCATGCGATGGTTGCTATCGCATCGCCTTCCTTCCATCGCTCATGGACAATCTCAACGTTGCCCGCGTTTGGGTCAGTGTCCGTCCCCTCCTCCTCCTGGTGGACGTCCTTTGATCTCATCGACCTCATCGCCTTCCTCGGTTGGTCGTTGATAAGATCATTCCGCGCTCTCCTTAGCTGCGCCTCTGTGATCTTCTCCTTCTTTCAGCTATGCTCTCGCGGAGACTTGGACTGAGTCCCCACCGCGCTTATGCGGTCAGTCTTCTCCTTGCTGTCCACCTCACTCTCCTCCTTCTCAGCTATCGGTGCCCGATAAGCATCGTCTTGGTCTATGCCAGCCTCCTTGTGGATGGGCGGCACCTCTTTGAAATCATCCTTCATCCGTTTTAACGCCTCCTCAACGGATTCATCTTCCAGTAAGAAGGGATCATACTTAATCAGCCTTCTTACATTCACAATTTGCACCTTCCCTCTACCCCTGATCTTGTAATTCAGAGGTCCCGTCTGTTCCATAATCTGATAAGGTCCTTTCCAGTGAGTGAACAGCTTAGAGCTGACTCCCTTCGGGACTTGAGGATGGTACAATAGTACAATATCCCCGACCTGGAACTTGATCTGATCCAAGTGCGCTTGTCGCACCCCTTCAGCATCAGTCTTTCGGCGCTCCGCCTCTCTATGCGCCCTGACTATTTGTTCCGCCTCCATCTTCACTCTAAGTCTCATCCCAAACAACTCAGCCGCATCCGCCCAAGTGTCTTTTGGGTGAAGGAGCGAAGTCGGGATATCAGGCTCACGCCCATATACTAACTGATATGGCGAGATTGAGCTCTTCGAGCCTCCTAACGCCGTAGAGGGTAGACAGTTCATTGCAAACGCAAATGATGGTGCTGCCTCGACCCATGCTCTTTGATTCTCCTTCTTCGTGCAATGCATCTTTAGCGAGGCTTTGAGGGGTCTGTGTACCCGCTCGATTTTCCCATTTGCTCGCGGGTTATAGGCAGTAACATATTGCCATTTCATCCCGTAATACTTAGATAGTTTGTCGATGACCTCGTTATTAAAGTCCGAGCCTCGATCAGAACATATCTTTCTTGGTACTCCGATCTGTGAGATGATCCTATCGATCAGCGCCTCGGCCGTCGTCTTGCCGGTAACGTCTTTGACAGGGATGATCCACACATAGTTGGTGGCTCTGTCAATAGCCGTAAGGAGGTATTTGTAACCATCCTTCGATTCTGGGAAAGGTCCCACATGATCAATGTGTATAAACTCAAACATCCCCGCATGAAGAGGAAATTCGCCAATCAGGCCGAAATTTGCCTTCAGTGGTGTTTTGTTTATCTTGCACGGGATGCATGCATCCACCGCCTGATCTATCTCCTCCTTCATCTTCTTCCACCAGAATCGCCTCGCTACGAACATATGAGTTCGTTGTCGACCCGGATGCGCCAAAAGTGGGGAATTGTGGGCTGCGACAAATATAAATCGTCTCAGACTCTCCGGTACCCAAAGGGTCCAGTTGTCCGGCTGTGACGCATAGCGACCGTGAAGGCCCTTGTACCACAGTAGACCATCTCTCCATCCCATCTCCTTCATCTGATCTTTGATCGCTTTCGTCATCCGTAGCTCATCCGGGTTCTGATATAACTGTATCAGTTCTTTAAACTCCGGATCTTGAGCCTGTTGTTGCCTCCATGCGGTAGGCGAGGCTATATGGATGTACCATCTTCTAGCCGTACCCCGATTCTTTCCGGGTCATCGTCTAGGTCACTTCTCCGCTCTTGAGGAGGCTCCGCATAAACTTCCTGCGTCTCCTCTTCCTCTCTTATGTTCGCCTTCGCATTCTCATATACCTCATAGGACCACTCAGCGTCCTCCTGGGTATGTAGCTCACAACATATCCCGTGATCCGGGCCTTGTGGACTGTACCGTAGACCTGTGCGGTCATATCGGACTCCACTCGCCATCTCCATCGCCTCAATGTGGCTGACCTCATACACCTTGTCAGTGGACAAGTCTTCCATCTCCACCGTGGACACCAACGCCGATACTTCTGAGTTAAACTCTAGCCTAGAGAGGCTATCAGCGACCACATTTCGCTTTCCCGGTAGATGGAGCATTGTAAAATCGAAACAAGACAAGAACGCTTGCCACCGCGCCAGCCGTCCCGTCTGTTCATGATTCATCAACCATAACAGGTTATGATGATCAGTTCTAACAGTAAATTGAGGTCCTCCCCACAAATACTCTCTGAGCATCTTGAGGGCCCATACTACCGCCAACGCCTCTCTTTGCCTTGTGCAATAGTTTCTCTCCGCCGCACACAACTTCCTACTAATAAACATGATTGGGCGTAATTTCTTCTCCTCATCCTCTTGTTGTAATACAGCCCCAATCGCAAACTTAGATGCGTCTGTATCGACTACGAATTATTTCGTAAAGTCGGGCATCGTTAACACCAGTCCTCCGTCTTTCGGGTCTTTGTATATGAGATCTTTGAGCGCATGAAACGCTTGCAAAGCCTCTTCGTCCCACTTTTCAAAGTCTCCAAAATCTATCATTTTCTCCACTTTAGCCCGTGTTGCACCCCAATCGGGTATAAACTGGCTATAGTATTGCGCCATCGCAAGGAATGAGTGCAATTCAGTGCGGTTCTTCGGTATCGGTCGATTCATAATCTCCTCCCTCTTCTCTTTGGATATCGAGACTCGATTATGGGAGATCTCGTACCCTAAGTATGTCACACTCGTCTTGGCAAGTTGACACTTCTTTAGATTGCACTTCAGGCCAAAAGCTCCGATGCGCCTGAATATATCGGACAAATGATCGATATGCTCCTCCATTGTGTTAGAGTATACGATAATGTCATCGATATAGCAAAATGCATATTCTCCCGCCTTCTGTCCCCGCCTTCTCATAAAGCCACCGTCAGATAAATCATCGTACTGACTGCTCAACATCTTCTGCATCGCCTTCTGGAAAAGTCCTGGGGCTTGCTTGAGGCCCATCGGAAGCACTTTCCATTGATATATTTCCATACCCACCACAAACGCCGTCAGCCATCTGGACTTTTCCTCCAGTGGTATCTGCCAGAAGCCATTCTTAAGGTCAATGACCGAATAGAATTTTGCATTCCGCAGTACTCTCCTTCCTTCTTCTAATGTCGGGAGAGGATTTCTCACTTCCTCCAGCACCTTGTCAACACGAGCATAGTTAACTGTCAGGCGCCATTCTCCTCCTGGCTTCGGCACTATTCTCGGTTGTGAGACTATTGAGGATGTTGATCTCTCAATAAAGTCCTCATTGAGCAGCTGTCTTGCTAGCTCCTCCGCTATCTTCGCCTCATGTATACTCAAATTCGCCCTTCGTGGTGCCGGTGACGGCTCCGCACCCGGTATTTTGTAAATAACCGCAGTGAAATCTTCAGGCTTGACACCACCTGCATGTGGAGGGTCAAAAATTTCCTTGTTCGCCTCTAATTTGGCTTTTAAAAGCTCCTTCTCCTTCTCCGTGCCTACTCCTTCTTCCAATATTTTCCGCGCCGCCTCTTGATTATCTTCATCAGACATCTGCTTATGCTGCTTGAGGGGTTCTCTGTCCTCCTCCAAGCCTAAGTCCTCTTCCGAGACATCATCTAGGCCCGTCTTTTCATACGTGACCGTGTCTGGCTCATCATCTTTACCGAGCTCCACCAGCATGTCAATGAGTCTCGCGTATTGCAAAGGAGCTTTACGGGTGTAAAAACCATCAAAGCATGATGCTTGCGGTATCAATTTCAACTTGTCGAGGTCTCTGAGCTTCCGCTTGTATATTCGAAAATAATAAGCAGTATACT
Source organism: Paulinella micropora (assembly GCA_019918135.1). NCBI lineage: Eukaryota > Cercozoa > Imbricatea > Euglyphida > Paulinellidae > Paulinella > Paulinella micropora. The sequence goes on along the minus strand of WBZZ01006535.1, from coordinate 46,577 downwards.
ATTATCCTGCCATATAATGAGAAGGCGATATGGGCGCAGGAAATAAGGGACCGGCTTATTGATCATCCTATACCGGTACCCTCTCGCAAGCAACAGCTAGTGGTGGCTTGTCGTATGGGAACTCGTGAGCAGAGCAGTCTGTAAGCATTTCTTCACTTCAGACAGTGAACGCGGCCACGTGGGCTCGTCACCCCAGAAATCAGTAATAAAACTTTTAATAGTTTCTGGTGGAGTATCCGGGATTCGCCCCGTTCTCCTTGGTACAAACGCCTCCCTTTTTTCTTCTCCTACTTTCGCATGGAAACAGTATCCGTTAGTAATATGGACATCTGTTCCTACTCCTTCCGCGAATCTCGCCAACGACGGGCTTCTTTGTGCGACACATATAATCTCCTCCTTTCGCTTCTCGATTAAGTCATCAATAGACTTTTTGTCCCAATGGCATGTCGGAACTGTGACAGTGCACACTTGGGATTCCCAATTGTCGGTCCAGGACAGTTCATCCGGTCTTACGACATGGGGGTGAACGTACACCTCAAGTGCCTCATGTGCGATGGCAATCTTTTTGTGATCCGTCGCTAGACTCAGCTCATAAGCCTCATAAGAGTCAGTAGCGTTGAAGGGATCAATATCGTTCTCTTCTCCTCTTTTTACTCCATATATCACTCGCCGTGCGGCGCAATCAATCACAGCCCCCATCGTAGCCAATTGGTCATACGATAGTAATATTGACCCGTGGTAACCGGGGACGACATAGAGGTCCATACGGTATACTCGTGCGGATTTCAATTTAAAGGTCAGTGTGATGATTCCCGTGATATCCGTCCGGCTGCTCACTCCTTTGAGAGTGCCCATTGACTTTTTCATATTTCCGTCCACCCAGTCCCGGTATCGATTTAAAAACTTCCGGCCGACAATATTAATATTCGCCATCGTATCATTACCAACTTTTAATATTGTCTTCAATGTTTCACAATAAAGTTCCGTATAACACAGAGCATCGGGCCTGTGTATATTGGCTGCGAGAACAAGAACTTTACGTTCCAAATTTTGGAGTCTTGTCTCTAAGTTTTTCAACTCCTCCTTCTTCTCCTCCTGCTTCATCTCATTAACATTTTTATTATTCTGCGGTACTGGTGCGTTTACTATTTGAGCGACATTGTCTTGTGGTACTTGAGTACACACATTGTCTTTTTGCTCGCCACCCGCCGCGACCGTAGACATTGAGTCTGTTCGTGGTTGTTTGCTTGGCCGAGGCGATAAGTCTGCCATTGGCCTCCTCGCCTCCATCGCAAGTCTCGCCTTCCTATTTGCATCAGTTATCATTGGTAACCGTGCTGTATGAACGGGTATGAGACTACCTTGGGGCTGCAGTCTCTGTGTACCCACATCTTTGTTTTCATATAGAGGAAGCGTTGGCCCAGTCTGCACAACAGCATTAGAAAGCACTGTGACTTTAGGGTTAAACTTCACAGTCTTCTCCTTCCTCTCTTCTTCCCCCTCCAGTCGTTCCACCACCTCGAAACGATTACCTTGAGTAGTGTCCGGGTAGGATGACGTATCGGTCTCCGAGGCAGTGTTGTAGGCCTGAGCTCGACCGAAATTCGGGTTGGAGCTTGCCCATGAGCCTCCTCCTCCTCTGGGTGGGGGGGCTGGAGCTCGAACAGCTCTCCCTCCATAAGGGGTATATCCCCGACCTCCTCCTCTTCCTCTCTGAGGGGTTCCTTGCCAACTCGAGGCTCCTCTCCATGTTCCTCCTCCTCGTCCTCCTCCTGCTCCTCCTCCTCGTCCTCCTGCTCCTGCTCCTCCTCCTCGTCCTCTTTGAGAGGCCTTTAAGTTCTTTTGTCTCTCCCTTTCCTCCTTCTTCTCCTTCATCCTCTTCATGTAGGTAATGATTGCCTCTCGTAACTCCTCATCCTCACACATATTGGCATACCAACCTTCGTTCGCAGCGGCAATCTGAAGCATGTTGAAAAGGCCCGGTTCCTTGCCTTCCGTCCTGCTCAGAAAATCTGCCCTTGCTGTTGGGTTCTGCCTATCATGATTGAAAGAGCAGTCTCTGTTCTCCATCTGTGCCTTACACTGCAAGCCTGCGAACCACCTCCAACATGCGGTCTTCAGGTCTGGCTCTCTCTGTCTCTTCCAACCGGCAACTCTGTTTGTGTACGTGGCTTGTGCGCCAACAGGTACACCGCCTGCCTGTGCCGTATGTGCCTCCGTGAGCGAGTCCATGTTTGAGCATGCACTCATCACTTCTTGAAACAGTGGTGACGGAGCAACGCTTTGAACCGTATTTTCGAACACGTGTGTCTCGAGGAAGTTCTTGGACTTCACTGAGCTAAACGTCGAGCATTGTTGTATGAGCTGAGTAAGCTTACTCGGGTTAACTGTGTGTAACGCCGAAAAGAAATAGAGGATGATCGACTTGCGGCCATAGAATAGCCCATAGGAGGAAACTACCTCCGTAAGGGTCGCCGCCAAGCCAACAGCACTCCTCAAACTCATCGCCACTGTCTCAAAGATTTCAAATCCTATGAGTACCAGTGCAGAGATGCTGGTATCCATGAGATTGAAAATATGAAATGAGTGTGGCCACCGCCAGTTCACACTGAGCGTCTAGGCCTGTTGCATTGTTTCTCTTAATCTCCTCCTTCTTTCTCAAAAACTTGTACTGTGTCAGATCAAATCCCTCCGAGACTAGAGATTGGTCAAAAACAGTAACAAGGGCCTCGTATTCCTGCGTTTCGTCGCAAGGAAAAGCCTTCATGCAGGCATTGATCTCTTTGAGCTTGCTCAAAAGCGAAACATCAGAGTCTTTGTCTGAGCTCGTCTTGGTATATAGCATGAGACTTGCCACTCCTCCTTTCTTCCCCTTGAAGGCATTTATGATGTTCTGTCTGTCCTTCTTCTCCGTGTTTGACCACCACCGTAGTTGAGCCCGAGGGTGCAGGGGCTGGTGGGGCAGGAGCTGGTGGGGTCAAATATGTCGGAGGGTGTGTCTTTGCACCACTCACTTTTGCTTTCATTCTTTCCAGTCTCATCGTCTTCTCGAACTCCTCATTCTCTTTCGCCTTCTTCTTCTCAGATATCACCAGCTTTTGAGCATGAGTGATAAAGGCCACCAATTCAGAAGCAGATCTGAGAAAATTATATTTCTCCACATATTGGTCAACACCTGCTTTGTTGGCGACCAGTGGTGCGTTACTAAGTGATTTAAGAACAGAGTGATCCTTGGTAGGAATCCATCTCTTCCATGCCTCCTTATGCAGTAACGCACCCATCAACAGTCTGATCTTGGTCAGAACTCTGTCGGTCTTCTCTAACTCATCAATCACAGGATGAGTTTCTCCTGCTGCCTTAATGCTTTTTTCCATCTCTGCCTTCCCCTCTTCCAAGGCCTTTATTTCCATTGTAAAAAAATGAAATATGCCACTCGAGTTTTTCGAACCCAGATTGGTCTTCATTTTTGTTACATCGACTGCCTCCTGACCAGTCGCGAGGAATCTGGCCGTTGCTCTTGGGTTTGTGTACTGGAGGTAACCCTCACATCGTGGGCCGTATGAACGTTCCCAAATCAGGGTTTGAGTGTACACCCCAAAGATAGCATCGAGTAATTCAAGGTGGGTGTGTGTGTCCCCAAACTTGATATGCTGTATCTTCTTTCTCTCTTCTGGATCAGAGACCAGTTTGCCGAGGAGCTGTGCTGTGTTTGATAATATGATATAGACATCCTTTTTAGCACGACTTTTCTCTCTTCTTTGATCCTGAGGGATCCACACATAGGTGTCCTTCTCTACCCATCTTGTTATCAAACTCTTCTTTAGTGAGGTCATAGTGGTCTTGCACCCACTGTTGTTCCTCCACTGTGATCTCCTCTCCATCACTATGAATCAAGTCGATCATTTTTCGTCCTCCTCCTCCCGTGTAGGCAGGTGGTAAGGGATTACCATATGCTCCTCCTCCTCCCGTCTCTTCTTGTTCAAATCCTCCTTCATCTTCGTCTCCTCCATATCTTCCTTCATCATCCCAGCCCTCTTCTACTCCTCCTCCTACTCCTTCATCTCCTCCTCCTTCATTCAATCCTCTTCCTCCTCCTCCTTCATTCAATCCTCTTCCTCCTCCTCCTCCTGCTTCTTCTTCTTCTCTTCTTTGATCTGCCTCCGAGAATTCACTCACTTCGGCGATCTCTGTCGACATGATGTCGTAGTAGTGATCAACAGGAGGACAGTGTCAGCTCCTATGTTTGGCTTTTGTTCGTTTGTGTTCTGTTCCTCCTTCAGTCGATTGACTAGTGAAGAGAGAAACTAATAGAGAGGGTAGGATAAGATTCCCTGTCCTCTATGAAACACTGTTTGTATGTTTGTTTTTGTTTGAGAAAAATAGTCTTTGAGACTTTCTCCGATTTCTTGTTCTCCTTACTCAGATTACTTTCTCCTCCTTCTTTTCTATATTGTATCTAGTATGAGGCACTTGGACCTACACACAGATAGTAATAGAGAAGCTAGAAAAGCTCTCCTTGAGAAGTCGACAGTCGGTCGGATAGGTTCTCAGACCTACCTTTAGAAAACGATCAGAGATTTGCAAAAATACTCTGACGTATGTGTGAGATAATGCAGATAAATGCACAAACTAGAAGGGTAGAGTGTTGTGCTCCTGTCCCTATGCTTGTTTGTGTTTTGTGTGTGTTCCTTCACTCTTCTGTCCACCTCCTTCTTCTTGGTCTTTGTGTGAGAACAGCAAGAACGACAGAGAGTTTGTATCTGATGTCTCCTTGTGAGCACACAGATATGGATTGGGCTAGAGGGTACGAGACACCTGCTTGAGACCAATCAAATTATTTGTTTTGTGAAAGAGTTATGAGGGAGCTGTGTTGGAGTATTTGTTTTCGTCTGACGTCCCCGTGTGAGACAGGTCAGTGAAAATTCACTCTGTTGCCTGTGTGGCAAAGCAGAAAGAAATCACCCTAGTGATGTGGACTCCAAATGTAATGCCCCCAACGATAGCTCGTAAAAAGTCGGTAATACAACCAAATACAGTCCTCAAGAATGAGAATGATGTCTCGTTGTAATAGCTCAGTGAAGCCAAAAAGGAAAACGGCAACAGACCAGGAATAAAATGTCATCAGGTCCAATCCGGACAAATAATACTGAAAAACAAGCTGGTGCACCTGTCACCAGGAAAAGATACTTTTTACCTGCTATCCGGGGGGTGATGCCTACAGTTCATACGTCATCCGCACCTTCGCTCAGTTGGCAACATGCACTGCCGATGCACGTACGGCAGACGCTGACATATGCCGAACAATGGCGAAGCATACGGCAACATTTTCCAAAAGCCTCTGACTCAGGCTCGTGGTGACTGATTGTATAAATTGAGTGGAGCTACCTCAGGCTGTTTATACTACCACTATCGCATGATGATACTAACCTAGGTCATAACTCACTATCGTTTTTATATTAATATATAGCTGGAATATGTGCTTTACTTCCCCCACGCCTAACTAACCGGGGGAACTATATATATAATAACTACTTGAGAAACAAATAAATTTACTTAAATACGCAACACTGAATATATATAACCTAACCTGTTTCTGGCTTGGCCCATGATTTTTACCTTTACTAATTTTTCACTTGGGTTTGCTCTGAAAAAATCCTTTGTTTTACTCGAGCAATTTCCTTTTTTACCTATATTGTATCATCTCGTAATTTTTCTCACTGACCGTGCCAGCAATTTCCTTTTTCACCATGTATATTATATCAACTTGTAATTTTTCTCACTGGCCGTGCTACTCTTCCTTCCACTCTAACCCAGTGATACTATGATCCGCTACCACACAATATAAACCAATCTTGCACCACAGATTTTTTCCTGAAAAACCTTCTTCGTGAGCACAGCTCACATGCCCTGCAGACCATACACACCTTTCCCTATACCTAGCCCTTGCCCTTTCACATTCCACTATCCAGCCCTAGTACTAATCTAACCTTATGCAAATGGGTGAGTACTGTCACTCGTGATCCGGTAAACCCCTGTTAATAAATAACTATTTCTGAAAATTAAAGTTTATTAGTTAATACCTTGTCACGGTCACTGTATATCATAAGTATCGATATTATTCTCAAGTTTGCTTTTTCATCTGCAAGTTAGTCTGCCTTTTAGTTCAGCCGCCCTTAAGCAACAACTCAATTATTGCAAAAGAGCGATGACGATGGCACACTACAAAAGCGATCATTAAAATTTTCAACTTAGTTTCTCGGAGGCTGAGTGATATTTGAGATTGGATAATGCCGAGCACGTCATCTCCACTTCAGCTCTTGCCTCATCATGAGTCATAAGCTCATAAACAATTAAAGCAAAAAATATACAACAAGATACAATATTTGCAGAGCTTCTATATGTACCTGTTTGACATTCTGTTCTGACTTTCTTTTCTTTGCAAGGTTTCTATAGAACAAGCAAGCAAGAGAAAACCTTCCTCCTTGACAAGAACGCATCCATACTCAGTCAAAAGCTACAAACCAGCCGTTTGATTCGTGACGTGGGGAAGTTGCCATGGACAGGGTTATTATTGATGACATTCAATAGGTAGAATGCCAGCTTTGAACACAATATTCTCAATCAATTCTTGTGATATGACTATTCTGAGCATGTAATTTGAAAGCCTTTGTTCTAAGCGTTTGAACGGAGGCTTCAAAATTTTCATACTACTCCTGTACAAAGAAAAATGAGATCAGAGTTGGACGATGTTGCCACTTAAATGTGGTTAGTAATATCTTGATCAACCGCTCTGGACAGAGTGGTAGCCCACCACAGCGGCGTGGCACCAGCGTGCCTGACTCATGCTAGTGGGCAGAATTTCCCAACTGTCCGTCGTCGGGTCATACTTTTCGACTGAGGTCAAGACCGACCCGCTGGCGCCTTGTCCACCCATCACATAGACATAGCCTTCTAGACAAACTGCAGTGCAGTAGGAGCGCATTTCGTTCATGGGCGAGCAAGGCACCCACATGTCCAGCTTGGGGTCATATCTCTCCACGGAAGCCATGCAGATGTTGGAGTCTTGTCCTCCGATGGCGTACAGGTAGCCTTGGCACGCTACCGCGGCACAGCCATACCGCGCCGCCAACATGGGCGTCACTAGCGTCCAGGTGCTGGCTTTTGGGCTGAACACTTCCACCGAGTCCAAATACGACACGTCGTTTGAGCCCCCGATCACGTACAAGAGTCCGTCCAGCACTGCCGCAGCGCAGCAGCTGCGGCGCTGGTTCATGGGCGCAGTGTACTGCCAGCTGTCCGTAGCGAGGTTGTACCGCTCCACGGAGCAGAAGGACTCGCTGTCGTTGGACCCCCCGACCGCGTAGATGCGCCCGCGCAGCACTGCGGCGGCGAAATCGAAGCGCTTGCTCAGCATGTGCGCACATGCCTGCCAGCTCTTCTTGGCAGGATTGAACTTGTCCACAGAAGACAAGGACTTGCCCGACGCGTCCTGTATGTATGTATGTATGTATGCATGTATGTATGTATGTATGTATGTATGTATGTATGTAGCAATTGACAAACGACGGCAAGAAGGAGAACAGAAAGCAGTCACCTGTCCGCCAATGGCGAATATGGCCTTGCTCAGCACCACTGCGGCACAGTTTCTGCGCGGCCTGGTCATGTGCGCAGCGAAGGCCCACACCTTGGCGTCCGCATCGTAGCGATGCACAGAGGACAGGCACGTATCGTCCTCGTCGTATCCTCCCAAGACGTACAAACAAGGCAGAATGAGCGGGATGGTGCGACATTCCTTGCGGGTCGTTTCTTGCGTGTCGGTGACTGACCATCGAGCGGATCTCTGCGACCTATGCACTTGTATGATCACTCCGGTCTCGGTCTTTTCTTGCAGGGCGTCTATGCGTTGCCTGTGCATCGCCTCCACTTGCAGCACCTCCACCAGCTCTCGCCCAATGCTCTCCGCTTCTTCGTATTTCTTTTTCCTTTTGCATTGTGTCTGTTTCACTCCCAATTGAGCAACTCTCTGTTCCCACCTCTTGACTTCCTCTCTCCTTGCCTGCAATTCGCTGCGCAGGTCCGTGCGTGCCCTTGCAGCTGCCAGCTCCAGGTTGTGGCACTGTTCAGTCGTCTCGATCACCTGCGCCAGACCTCCGTCTTGGTTGCGCTTCACTTCGAACACCGTCTTGCTCTCCACAGATGTCTTGTACCTCCCCTTCAGCAGGTTTTCCATCTCAGCGCACAGCACCAGAAAGCGTCGACACAGCTCAGCCTTCTCTTTGTCGATGGTATCTGCCCCGTGCATGAAGGGCTGCGGGGTGGGCAGGCTTGAGGAAGTGGGTGCCGGTTCGGAAATGGAGGAAAAGAGCAATGGTTTGCGTGAGGAGTTGGCGCGCTTACTGGCCCTGGAAGCCTTGCGCTTGCTAAAAGCTCGCGTAGGAGAGCCCGTGGGTGATCTGTGAGGACTCCTGCGGGGACTGGAGGGAGCCTCGCGCTTGCTTGCGGCACGCTTGCTCTTGGGCTTCTTAGACTTGCCGCGACCCGCCTTGCTGCCCGGCAATTCTCGCTTTTTGCTCTTTTGACTGCGCGTGCTACGCCGTTTGCCTCCTTGCACACCAGACACACCATCGGACAGCGGCGAGGTATGGAAATAAGGAGGGGACGAGTCAAAGGGCAGAGGGGAGAGCCGAGGGCCAGTCTCTTCCTCTGCCACGGGTTCGATCTGTATTGAGGCCACCGCAGAAGCGAAGGGGTTGCGCGAGGAGACGCTGGGCCGTTGCCAGGACGGGGAGGCGACGGGAAACCATGAGACTGGTGGCGTGGCGGGGCAAGTAGCTGGCGGCTGACTGGTGTCCGTGGCGAAGGGGTTGGAGGAGAAAACCTTGACAGGAGAGCAGAAAGGGTTGCCGCAAGAAGCTGCGGGTCTGTGCTGCAGCTGCCGCTTGGGCGGCTGGCAGGTCAAAGGGAAATTGGCTGGCCCACCCCGGTTAGGTGGCTGGCGCGACTTAGCCGGAGAGTGAAACAAGTCCTCACCACCTGAGCCATTCGAGCGCTGCCGCTTGTATTCCGACTAGAAGCACACAGAGGCAACCTTTCCATGTTCCATCAGATAAGGTGAGATAAAATACGACGAGGTGAGGCAAAAAAACCAAAGACAGAAAAAATTCCGACTAAGAGCAAAAGAGGAAATTCCTTTTGAAGATATTAAATTAGTATTCAGCGGCTCAGTATTGATATTATAATATAGTTATTAAAATTAATATTTCTGTTTAGATATATTGTGCGGTGATATTTTTATGTTATGTTATGTACATATGTCATTGTAAAGGTGTAGTCGTTTATGTGCTGTGTCTCTCTCTCTCTCTGTCTCTCTCTCTCTCGTTTCATCAGATGAGATAAGATGAGATAAGATGAGATAAGATAAGATGAGCTGAGATAAGATGAGCTGAGATAAGATGAGCTGAGATAAGATGAGCTGAGATAAGATGAGCTGAGATAAGATGAGACAAGATATAAATTAGATAAATGAGATAAGATGTGATAAGAGGAGATAAAATGAGATAAGATGAGATAAATACAGTCTAGTAACCTGGCTGCGGCTCCGCAGGCGCTGTGCTGGCTGTTCCTGACTGCGCGTGTTCTCTTTGTCTCCCCACTCGCTGCTCTGTCCGTCCACCTGCGCCAGCTGCAGCTCTCTCTCCAGCTTGTCCTGCCCAACACAGCACAAGAGCGCAGAAGCAGAGATGAGAGGAAAGCGGAAGAGAACAGGGTTACAGAAGCAGACTCATGCAGCCGAGGAATGTAAAACGAGAAGAAAGAGTAGGGAGGCATGAAGACAAGAGAGGCATACATACATACATACATACATACATACATACAGACCTTGGGCAGTGAGAAGCGTCTGCTCATGTTTTGCATAAAGAGCGCGGGTGAGGCGGCGTGCGAGCGTGCGAAGAGCGCCGGCGAGGGCAAGTGGGCCGGCCAGCCAGCTGCCCGCTGCCCGTCCTGCCAACCCAAGCTCGTGCAGTGTGTGTTTTGTATGTGTGTGTATGTATCTGCGGCAGACCGTTTGCAGCATGTCTCTGAAGCAAGTTTTTCATGAGGGGTATATCAGGAGTGTGTGTGTGTGTTTGTGTTTGTGTTGGTACATGAGCTCTGGCAGGTTGGAAGCACTGCAAGAGTCCCTGAGGCTTGTTCTACACAATCTGAAAACTCGGGTTACGGGTGCGAGACATAGCCCGGCTCAGCTTTTCAAACCCAAATTTTGCAAAGGTGTAGAGCAACCCTGAGGTATGTTTCAACTGAGGAGAGGAAGTAGTTTACTAGTGAGGAAGAGCCTGCCTTGAGCCGCGTGAGAGCGGGCAGCGCGGGGGTGCGAACGCGCGCCAACTGCGCCCTGAGGGAGAAAAAGGAGGAGGAGTAGGAGGAGGAGGAGGAAGAAAAAGAAAAAGGGAGGATCAAGTCGAATAGAAGGAACAGAAGAACAGGGGGAGCGGGAGCAACAGGAGGAAGCAGGAGAAGAGCAACAGAAAAAGGAGGACGAGGAGGACGACGAGGACAAAGAGGAGAAGTTCGAGGAGGAGGAAGAGGACGAGGAGGACGAGGACGATGAGGACGATGAGGACGAGGACAATGAGGACGAGGACGAGGAGGAGGACGACGAGGAGGACGAGGAGGACGACGAGGAGGACGAGGAGGAGGACGAGGACGAGGAGGACGAGGAGGACGAGGAGGACGAGGAGGACGAGGAGGACGAGGAGGACGAGGAGGACGAGGAGGACGAGAAGGACAAGGAGGACGAGGAGGACGAGGAGGATGAGGAGGATGAGGAGGACGAGGAGGAAGAGGGGGAGGTGGAGGAGGTGGAGGAGGAGGAGGAGGAGGAGGAGGAAGAAGAAGAAGAAGAAGAAGAAGAAGAAGAAGAAGAAGAAGAAGAAGAAGAAGAAGAAGAAGAAGAAGAAGAAGAAGAAGAAGAAGAAGAAGAAGTAGACAGAAGAAGAAGGAGAAGACAGAAGAAGAAGAAGAAGAAGAAGAAAGAAGAAGAAAGAAGAAGAAAAGAAGAAAAGAAGAAAAAGAAGAAAAGAAGAAGAAGGAGCAGGAAAAGGAGGAGGAAAGGGGGAAAGGAAGGAGTGGGAGGGAGGAGTGGGAGGGAGGAGTGGGAGGGAGGAGTGGGAGGGAGGAGTGGGAGGGAGGAGTGGGAGGGAGGAGTGGGAGGGAGGAGTGGGAGGGGAGGAGTGGGGATGGAGGAGGGAGGGAGGGAGGAGTGGCAGGGAGAAGGGGGAGGGAGGAGGGGGGGGGGGGGGGGGAAGAGCAAGAGGATGAGAGCAAGACAATGTGGAATGTACATACATTCATGACGTATATGTATGTATGTATGTATGTATGTATGTATGTACATATGTATGTATGTATTTATGTATGTATTTATGTATGTACATATGTATGTACATACGTACGTACGTATGTTTCGTTATGTATACGTGTTTTTCTCTTTGATGTATAAGACTTACTATTTGATTTTTCTTTACAGCTTTGATACTTTTGGGCTTCTCCATACGTTTTTGCTGTGATTATGTATGT
>WBZZ01006535.1:0-20000 GCA_019918135.1 Paulinella micropora | reverse complement strand
ATTATATTACTATTACTATTACTATTACTATTACTATTACTATTACTGTTACTGTTATTATTGTTGTTGTTATTATTATTATTATTATTATTATTATTATTATTATTATCATTATTATTATCATTATCATTATTATTATTATTATTATTATTTTATTATTATTATTATTATTATTATTATTATTATTATTATTATTATTATTATTATTATTATTATTATTGGACACCGTGATAGCCCAGTGGTCAAGTTCTACCATCTGGGCCCTGTCGCCAGTTCGATTCCCGTCGGTGCCACCAGTATTTTCATTGAACATACCGGTCCGTCTGGACCAGTATTTTCATTGAACATACCGGTCCGTCTGGAAGTGTTGGAACTGCCCTTGCGGGGGTGTCATTACAGCCTATCGTCAATTCTTCGTACTCCCCTCACGGGTGAGACGATGGAGGCGCATGTGCAGAAATGCATCAGCCATTGACAGAGAAGCACTATTATTATTATTATTATCATTATTATGGAGGGGTGCACAGTATGGCACCCCACGGGAAGAGGAGGTGGTTGGGCCTCTTCCCACTGGTTTCGAGGCTATGTCGTTGTGTTGGCTCCGAGGCTATGTTGTTGTGTTGGTTCCGAGGCTATGTTGTTGTGTTGGTTCCGAGGCTCTGTTGTTGTGTGGGTTCCGAGGCTATGTCGATGTGGGTTCCGAGGCTATGTTGTTGCGTTGGTTCCGGGGCCATGTCGTTGTGTTGTTTTTTATAAGACATACACCACGTGGGATCAAAGGGGTATTTACATTCCGAGATCTAGGGGTGGTGACGGGTTTCGAGGCGTCCCAGACACTTACCACAAAACGTCCTCATGCGCTGGCAGACCGCATGAAATGTCTGCTACCCCTGTGAGTACCTCCATGCGGGACCTACCCAGTCTCGTGGAGCTCTCACGCGGGGAAGATCAATCATTTGTAGTTGATTTCCTGCAAGGTACCCGACACTGTGCGGGTAGTAGGGACTTTTGGGGCCTTCTATGCAGGATGGTTAGAGTCACTCTTCCCTCCCCAACATACTCACTGTAGTCCCTGTTGGGTCGAGGCATGGCCCTCGGGCTCAGCCATGACAGATCAATATATATTATCATTATTATTATTATTATTATTATTATTATCATTATCATTATCAGAATCATGATAATTATATTATTACAGCCCAGCGTTGCTTGGAGCTGCTTGTCTGTCATGTGCTCCAGCCGCACTTGCCTGCACTTCATCACTCAGTCTACTAGTTAGGTCTGTATGTATCTGTGCGTGTGTGTGTGTGTGTGTGTGTTTGGCGGCTTGGCAGGTTCATCAACGGCACACAGAACCCCGACCTCTTCGTGCTACAGTACAGAAACACCGTACCACCTCCAACCTATCTCTTCTTTCCGCATACTGTCTGCAGTACAGAAATACCGTACTAATTCCAACCAATCTCGTCTTTCCGCCTACTGTCTTTCCTGTGCGTGTATCTAAGTGCTTTTATTTGTTTGTTGTGTCTGTGCCTGTGTCTCGCATCGTGGCCAGGACCGCATTTCCAACGTCAAAATCTACCGGTACGCTGTCCTCCAACTCTAAACCAACAAGAAAACCCTTCTATCCCCATGTTCTCAAAATATTTGTATTAGATAATTCTACGTAAGAAATACATACATACGTGTATGTCATATACATATGGATATGTATGTATTTATATAATATGTATGTATATCTATGTATGCATGTATGTGTATATGTTCGGAGAGAGAGAGAGAGAGAGAGAGGGAGGGAGGGGGGGAGGGGAGGGGAGAGAGAGAGAGAGAGAGAGAGAGAGAGAGAGAGAGAGAGAGAGAGAGAGAAACGCGTTTGCACGGATTTGGGTGTTTGCATGTGAGAGGGGGGGGGGGGGGGGGGGGCTGCTGCACGATTGTTGCTGCGGTTGTGTGCTAGGTATCCACAGCTAGGTCTAGGACAGAAGCGCGACAGGAATACATGTCACCATGCCCCCCCCCCCCTTCTCTCTCTCTCTCTCGACAGATATCTATCTATCTATCTATCTATCTATCTATCTATCTATCTATCTATCTACCTACCTACCTACCTACCTACCTACCTATCTACCTATCTACCTACCTGCCTACCTACCTACCAACGTACCTACCTACCTACCTTCCTTCCTTCTGCCTTTTTTTTTTTCCTGTCCTTCTATTTCCCTACTTCTCCCTGTAAATCATGGTTTGCATGTGGGAACGAGGAGTTGGGAGCTCATGTTTGCAGGGTGGCTAGCCCCAGACTCGATCTTGATGCTGGTATAATGTTTTTGGAATTCACGCAAATATTTGCGCTAGGGAAGTGTCCTGAATGCCAAAGTTATTTGTTTTTTGGGCCTATTTTCTGCACCTCCTGTCCCTATAAATTATGGTTATAGGAACCAGGAGGAGTTGGGAGCTCATATTTGCAGGGTGGCTAGCCCCAGAGTCGATGTTGATGCTAATATACTTTTTTTGGAATTCACGCAAATATTTGCGTTAGGGAAGTGCCCTTCATTCATTCATGCAGGGAAAAGGAAGGATTCAGTGCGGTTCATCCTAGCATCCGGGCATGTTCTCGAAATTCCTGCAAAGAGATCGTGAACAGATGTATCACACTAACCTCTGTCTACCGCGATACTCATATGCACTTCAGCAAGCGTGGAAAATTCCTGGTTATTTTGGGAGTACTTGCCGGTACCTCAGGCAACTGAACGTACCCTGTCGACGGGGAAGGGGGGGGCGGTCCGGAGGGTCCTCCCCCAGGGAACCCAGCCCTGCAATGGTACGTACCCCACGCGAATTAGCTGGCACCGAAATGAATGGCTGAGAATGCTCCAAGGCTCTAAGAGTTGTGCCAGCAGGGTTTACGGTTACCTCCGGCGATGAACGTACCCTGTCGACTGTGGCAAAGGGGGGGTCCGCGGGACCCTCCACCCAAGCCCTGTAGTTGTACGTACCCGAAGCGAATTTGCTGGCACCAAAATGAATGACTGAGAATGCTCCAAGGCTCTAAGAGTTGTGCCAGAAAGGTTTATGCCGGTTACCTCCGGCAATTGAACGTACCCTGTCGACTGTGGAAAGGGGGGGGGGGGGGGGGGGGGAACCCAGCCCCGCATTTGTACGTACCAAAAGCGAATTTGCCGGTGCTAAAATGAATGGCTGAGAATGCTCCAAGGCTCCCAAAGTTGTGCCAGAAGGGTTGAGAGGCTGATTTTTTGGTTTTCACAACCTCCGGACGCGCTCTAGTTAGTGAACCAGTTGAAATTGAGATTTGTGAAGATTTTGCCAAAGTAGTGCCAAAATGAATGGCCGAGAATGCTCCAAGGCTCTGGGAGTTGTGCCAGAGGGGCTTAAGGGCTGATTCTTTGTGTTTTTGCAACCTTGTCACGAGCTCTTTTTTTAGAGATAAAGTTGAAATTATGAAATTCGAAAGTAAACAAAGTAGCCAAAATGAATGGCTGAGATTGCTCCAAGGCTGTAAAAGTTGTGCATATGAGAATGAGAGGAAAAGCGACCTTGGGAAGAGAGAGAGAGGGGGGGGGGATGCCATCGCGCACCGCAAACCATCCTTTCAGGTGCTGGCACAGGCCCTAGTTATTATGATTATTATTATTATTATTATTATTAGTAGTAGTAGTATTAGTATTAGTATTAGTATTCCTATTACTATTATTACTATTATTATTATTATTATTATTACTATTATGGACACCGTGATAGCCCAGTGGTCAAGTTCTACCATCTGGGCCCTGTCGCCAGTTCGATTCCCGTCGGTGCCACCAGTATTTTAATTGGACACCGTGATAGCCCAGTGGTCAAGTTCTACCATCTGGGCCCTGTCGCCAGTTCGATTCCCGTCGGTGCCACCAGTATTTTCATTGAACATACCGGTCTATTTCTGGACCAGTATTTTCATTGAACATACCGGCCCGTCTGGAAGTGTTGGAACTGCCCTTGCGGGGGTGTCATTAGAGCTTATCGTCAATTCTTCGTACTCCCCTCACGGGTGAGACGATGGAGGCGCATGTGCAGAAATGCATCAGCCATTGACAGAGAAGCACTATTATTATTATTATTATTATTATTATTATTATTATTATTCTGATTGGTATAAAGCTCCTAGAGTAATGTTCTATGCCGTCACTTCCTTTATTCCACCGATTGGTGTGGAGACTTTCCTTATGGAATGGAGGACTGGATGCACATGGCCTTTTGGCTCAGCAATTGGCAGGAGATACATTCACATTATTATTATTATTATTATTATTATTATTATTATTATTATTATTATTGGACACCGTGATAGCCCAGTGGTCAAGTTCTACCATCTGGGCCCTGTCGCCAGTTCGATTCCCGTCGGTGCCACCAGTATTTTCATTGAACATACCGGTCCGTCTGGACCAGCATTTTCATTGAACATACCGGTCCGTCTGGAAGTGTTGGAACTGCCCTTGCGGGGGTGTCATTACAGCCTATCGTCAATTCTTCGTACTCCCCTCACGGGTGAGACGATGGAGGCGCATGTGCAGAAATGCATCAGCCATTGACAGAGAAGCACTATTATTATTATTATCATTATTATTGTTATTATTATTATTATCATTAGGGAGTACATAGGCCATCGGTCCTTTCCATGGGCTGATTGGTATAAAGCTAGAGTAATGTTCTATGCCGTCACTTCCTTTATTCCACCGATTGGTGTGGAGACTTTCCTTATGGAATGGAGGACTGGATGCACATGGCCTTTTGGCTCAGCAATTGGCAGGAGATACACTATTATTATCATTATTATTATTATTATTAGTGGCACCGCGATAGCCCAGTGGTTAAGGTCTACCATCTGGGACCTGTCGCCAGTTCGATTCCCGTCGATGCCAGTATTTTCAAAGGATATTTTCTTTGAAAGTATTGGTCTGTCTGGAAGGCTTGGAGCTGCCTTGCGGGGGTGTCAGTAGAGCCTATCGTCAAATCTTCGTACTCCCCTCGCGGGTGAGACGATGGAGGCACATGTGCAGAAATGCATTCGCCATGGACAGAGAAGCACTATTATTATTATTATTATTATTATTATTATTATTATTATTATTATTATTATTATTATTATTATTATTATTATTATTATTTACTATATCTGAGGCGTACTGATGCAGCTAATGGCATATCCTCAACGGACATAAGCCTCCAATACCCTTGTTCGAGGTCCTCCACCCCCCCCGTGTCAGTCTCTCGCCTGATGATCGGGGCCACCGATGGAGCTCCTGAGGGCAAGACTGCACTAAGCCGAGGTTATTCCGCAGTCCCAGCAACCTCTTGCAAGACGTCACCGAATGTGCAAGTGCATACACCAAGCGCGGTTGCTAGAGCTGCCTCGAAACCCCACCCATAACAATCTGGTGTCTGCTGGGTCCTGGGCTATCAACCAGCATATGCGGAGTTTAAGATCTTTTACGCGCGCAACGACCCTCCTCCCCAGCATCTACCACCAAAGGGTTATGAGTTGGCGTCACAGTTATTATTATTATTATTATCATTATTATTATTACTGTTACTGCTGGTGGCAGGTACCATGCATGAAACTATCGATGATCTTGTGCGCAGCATCATTCGGGTACAAGCCAATAAGACTTACACGCTATTGCTCAGGACATTCGAGAGGCAAAATAATCCAACTTTGATCTCATCATTCTCCGTCAATCAAAGTGCAACGAGAATGCTGAAGCCATCCTTCAAAGGCTCACGACCAGGCATTAAAATCATGCGCTCAGTATTTTGTATCTCAAATATTGATTGAGAAAGACGAGTTCAAAGTTGGACATTTTTGCCACTTGAATGTATTTAGTAATATGACAGCAACTCGCTCTGCCTTCCCAACAGAGCACTTCCACACATACATACATACATACATACATACATAGATACATACATACATACGTACATACATACCATACATACAGACGTACGTACGCACATACCCGTCTGTGCTGTGTTGATGCAGGTTGCTACGCCCAGGCCCGTGCCTCCTAGTGCTGCAGCTGTTGCTCATTCCTCCTCCTCCTCCTCCTCCTCCTCCTCCTTCTCCTCTGCGCCTCATTCTTCTTCTTCTTCCAGACCTGCCTTTCTCCGACCTGCGGTCGACAGTCGCGCTGACTCGGTCGAAGATGAAGACGACAACCCAGGCTAACTTCAAGCGGTTGTGTTGACCGTTGAGAAATCACTAAATTATTAATAGACTAAATTATTAATACCTATGGGAAAGGAGAACATAATCACTGATCGATTATGGCTCTTCCGCTTTATATATTATATATTGCTGTTGACATTCAAGACAACAAAAAAAATTGATTTTTCTGTTTTGGTTGGAATTTCAGTTTTGGTTGGAATTTTGATTTTGGGTGAAAATTTGAATTTTTCAAATTAACGGCTATATTCGTCCGCAAAATATCGTAAATTTTCGCGAAATGTTACCGTTAAATTTGAAAATTTGAATTTTTGTCACAAAAATGAAAAACTGTCACAAAAATGAAAATCTGACACAAAAATGAAAAACTAATTTTTGTTGTTGTCTTGAATGTCAACAGCAATATATATATTATATATATATATATATACATATATATTACGCAAACACTTTTGATAATACTTGCCACAAGTACTGTATGATGTATTAATAACTTGAGCTTATTATTACGGTAATATATATTAATACATGTCTTCCCACTCAGCTGGCAAGTATTAATATTTTTTAAAACCTTAGAATGTGGAATGCTCAAAGGTGTTCTCAGCCGGTGTATTCGTCTCCCAGGCGTCCCAACTCACTTATTAATACCAGCTCCACACCAATGGACAATGATCTTCGCAATGTCTCCAGGTAACGGCCGGCAACCGGTGCGTCCCCGTTCTACCTGCAGCCACTCAGGCTTTCAGAACGATGAGGTGACTCATGATTATTCAAACTCAGTATATAGATAGTATTATTTTTCAACTTTACGCAAGCACTCAGGCTATCAAGTTTAATATATAGACTCCCGAATATGCTAGACGGTTAGTTAACAATAGTTTTGCAAGCCCTGTTAGAACTAATAATCAATATTAATAGTTACAAGGGCCGGCCGTATAAGAGTAACGGTGTCGGTAGAGCCATTACTTATGTAGTATCCTGCCAGTCATGTCTATCTGCGCGCCTTCTCTTGGTTTGGCGCGTTATTAAAGCTTTGTTACCAGTGCAGACGCTGTGAGCTGTGAGCCTACGGTTCCGGATCATTATATTAAGTTATACTGGTCAAACGTGTTATCGAGCCTTGTTGTAATGCCCCCAACGATAGCTCGTAAAAAGTCGGTAATACAACCAAACACAGTCCTCAAGAATGAGAATGATGTCTCGTTATATTAGCTCAGTGAAGCCAAAAAGGAAAAAGGCAACAGACCAGGAATAAAATGGCATCAGGTCCAATCCGGACAAATAATACTGAAAAACAAGCTGGTGCACCTGTCACCAGGAAAAGGTACTTTTTACCGGCTATCCGGGGGGTGATGCCTACAGTACCCCCTCCCGATTTTATGACGGAAATAGCATTTTCGTCATACACCTTCTGATTTCTTTCTGCAAATAGTATGCGCTATGGAGTCATGCCACACAGCGCATCGACCCACGGATAGACGCTAAAAGACGATAAATATATCCTCATACGGCACGTCAAAGCGGATTCTCTAGCCTTTCTTGTAAATTTTGAACTCCTTCCCCTCAATTTTTTTTTCGGCAGTATGTCAAGAACAAACGTACTATTAATAAAAAAATACAAGCAGCGTGGTGCTGTAGTACGATTCCCCCTTTGATCTCCTTCTTCTTCTTATCATTATCATTATTATTATTATTATTCACAGGGAGATCGTAAGTACATAATCTTTTTTAATGACATACCCTTGTATAAGGCGGATATCCTATGATATAGTATTAGGGGGCCAGTCCTAATAGCTATATCCGAAGTCGAGGTGTATGTACCCGACCCTGCGATATACCGACACAAGTAGAGATTGACCGTGCTCAGGTACGACAGTATATAATCTATCGTAAAAAATAATTTAATGAAAGTTTCAGAGAACATTTCATTTTCGAGAACATCATCCCAGGACTTGGAAAGGGTCATACCCGGGAACACCATCGCTCAATACACTAGCGATCCCCGTATACGGTGTAGTATCATCGTCGATCGACCTTTCGCACTCGTATGTTGCGATCGAATGCCAAGTTATATCACTGAGTCTTTTTAATATTCATATTGATAACTGATGATGCATGATCAAATCATGATACGCCGTGGGCAATCAATCAGTTTATTTGAGACGCATAAAGAAAAATAATTTCTTTGTCACTGCCTTCGTCGTCTGGCGCGGATTTCTTTGCCTGGTGGAGGACCACCAACAAAAGTCAGATCGAACTTTGACTGTTCGAGAATGTCCCAGATCTTATTAGGGATTCCGCCCAACGATAATTCAAAAGGGACATCAAGCACTCCTCTTGGCAGTGTCTGAATGGTCCACGCAGTGTAATCCTTGTCTCTGGGAGTAATTGTATCATCCCATGTCTCGAGACTTTTTGCGTCTTTATATACTGGCAGATAATGTCTTGCCTTTGGAACCTCAACCGGGTCCATACTTCTCCAGAACTGGAGTATCGGTTGTACTATCTTTGCGGCTGATGATATTTTGAGTGTCCGTGTGACACGCATCTGTCGTGGGACCGCCACGACCCGCATCAAGTATAAGTCTGAGAGAGTGTCATCAGCGACATGTTGTTCCGCTGGTCTCATCAGATAGAAACCATTTTTCACCCATGCGATGGTTGCTATCGCATCGCCTTCCTTCCATCGCTCATGGACAATCTCAACGTTGCCCGCGTTTGGGTCAGTGTCCGTCCCCTCCTCCTCCTGGTGGACGTCCTTTGATCTCATCGACCTCATCGCCTTCCTCGGTTGGTCGTTGATAAGATCATTCCGCGCTCTCCTTAGCTGCGCCTCTGTGATCTTCTCCTTCTTTCAGCTATGCTCTCGCGGAGACTTGGACTGAGTCCCCACCGCGCTTATGCGGTCAGTCTTCTCCTTGCTGTCCACCTCACTCTCCTCCTTCTCAGCTATCGGTGCCCGATAAGCATCGTCTTGGTCTATGCCAGCCTCCTTGTGGATGGGCGGCACCTCTTTGAAATCATCCTTCATCCGTTTTAACGCCTCCTCAACGGATTCATCTTCCAGTAAGAAGGGATCATACTTAATCAGCCTTCTTACATTCACAATTTGCACCTTCCCTCTACCCCTGATCTTGTAATTCAGAGGTCCCGTCTGTTCCATAATCTGATAAGGTCCTTTCCAGTGAGTGAACAGCTTAGAGCTGACTCCCTTCGGGACTTGAGGATGGTACAATAGTACAATATCCCCGACCTGGAACTTGATCTGATCCAAGTGCGCTTGTCGCACCCCTTCAGCATCAGTCTTTCGGCGCTCCGCCTCTCTATGCGCCCTGACTATTTGTTCCGCCTCCATCTTCACTCTAAGTCTCATCCCAAACAACTCAGCCGCATCCGCCCAAGTGTCTTTTGGGTGAAGGAGCGAAGTCGGGATATCAGGCTCACGCCCATATACTAACTGATATGGCGAGATTGAGCTCTTCGAGCCTCCTAACGCCGTAGAGGGTAGACAGTTCATTGCAAACGCAAATGATGGTGCTGCCTCGACCCATGCTCTTTGATTCTCCTTCTTCGTGCAATACATCTTTAGCGAGGCTTTGAGGGGTCTGTGTACCCGCTCGATTTTCCCATTTGCTCGCGGGTTATAGGCAGTAACATATTGCCATTTCATCCCGTAATACTTAGATAGTTTGTCGATGACCTCGTTATTAAAGTCCGAGCCTCGATCAGAACATATCTTTCTTGGTACTCCGATCTGTGAGCTTGCCGGTGTCGAATGTACAAACCCGTGACGCAGCTGCCGCAAGTCGGCGAGGTACAACTGGAAGTTTTTTTCCAGCGCCTGGCATTCTGTCGGGCTGCCATGGCACACTGCGCACCGTGACATCGCCGCGGAGACGAGTGCGGGGGGGGGGGGGGGGGTTTTTTACAGAAAAGTAGGCCAAGCTCAGATTCCTAAGCCTGGCGCTAAAAAAAGTAGCATGCCCGCACAGGTGTGTGTGTGTGTACCTGTCGGGGGGGGGGGGGGGGTTTGGGGGCCCGAAAATGATCGACGCCGGTAAGTTTTTTAAAAAAAGGGTCTTGGACCCGGCAGAAGCAAAAAAAATGTTTTATTAGACCAGCGGACGGGGGGGGAGAATTTTTTTGGGGGGGAACGTCGTTGCAGAAACGCGGCAGAGCGCGCGCGAGAGAGAGAGAGATCAGCGACTGCACGCGGTCTTTTTTTTTGGGGTGTCGCGGGAACGGCCGCTCATTCCAGACAGGAACAGTGGTCGATGAGGTTGCACAGCTGATCCAGCGCTTCTTGCCATTGGGTGATCTTGAGCCTGGTGTCGCGTATGTATTCGAGGAGCTTTACCTTGCAGCAGCGACGGGGATTGAGGCGAACAGATTCTTGGTCAGCCGCGGGGGTTTGGAGGTCTGTAAACCCGTGAGCCGCTTGCTTTTGGCGGTAATAAGTAATCAAGCTTTCGAGGCTGTACTTGGTAGCCCAGGCCACGTCGCCGAGCTCGTCGAAGCCCAAGTCACCGATCGGGGTAGCGAGAACGCTCTTCGCGGGCGAGCGGCTGCGATCTCGACGACGTGGTTCCTAAAGGCAAAAACCAAAACCCAACACACGAAAAAAAAGGTGAACCGAAATCAGGCCCCAACACCAAAACAAGCTGACCGACGGGTTCCTGTTCGGGGACGGGGCGCTACTGCTGAAATCTGAGCTGTGGCTGCTGCTGCTGCTGCTCCGGCTGCGGCTCCGAGTTGGGCTGCGAGTTGGGCTGCGGCTGCGAGTTGGGCTGCGGCTCGAGTAGAAATGTCTCTGGCCGGTTATGTCTTTGTAACAGGATACTTCAGAAGAACGACGAGGAGCTTGCGTCTGTTGTTGTTGAGTCAAACAAGCAGCTTCCGCTGGTGGCTCGCAATGCGCTGTGCTCTGACACCCCTGAGAACCCTCTTGGCCAGCTCCTTCGGGGCTGCTGTAGGCCTCCTGACGAACAGGTTCCTGCTGCTGGGTAGCGCTTGCGTCCCCGCGGCCAGGAACTATGCGCTGGGGCGGCCTTTGGCTGGCAGCTTCTTGGGCCTGGCGACGAATCGCTCTGCGGCCGCGATCGGTAAGGGTTTGTGCCATGGGATCTATATCCAGAACAAAGCCGGCACAAGAAAAGTGTGGTGGCTTTACACGTAGGTGCAAGGCTGTTGCGCAAGGCCGTGTGATTGTGTGATTTCCAGAGAGTGTGGTCGATTCGGGGGGAGGGGGGGGGGGGGGGAAGAAAGGGTGTGTGGGGCCTTTCGGCCCCCCCCCCCACACCCAAGCTCGGGGTGCAGCATGGGGGGGGGGGGGGTTCGGGGGAATGGGGAGGGCCGCGCAAATTGGGACGGTGGGCACGGCCCCCCCCCCCCTTCCAGAACCCTCGAAATCACACGAACCCCCCCCCCCCCAAAAAAAAAAGGTAGGCCTGAGTGACCCTTGGCAGTCTTTCGCCTTTGCGGGTCTTAGCTCCCAAACAAAAGGTTCATGTCTCGTTCTGACAAACGATCTGGGCCTGACCATGCCGGCGTCCGCACCAAGAAGGCCCGGCCCGACGGACGTCCGTCTGCAGTTCCCGCGCCGACCTCCGAAAGCCTGGACGGGAGTGTCCGGGTCGAAGTTTTCCTGGCGCCCGCCAGGGCGCACGGTAGCGAGCCGCCGGACCCAGAGTTGGTCCACGACTTTGTGCGCCGGATCCTGGAGACGACGGTTCTGCCGATCGTAGGCCTGAGCCACGCGGACACGATCAGCGATATCAGAATCCTGGCGCCCGCGGACATGTCGCTTTTCCTTGATTTCCACGCCCGGCGGGCCGAGCAACGGCCGGCCGCATTCCGCGCCAGAGAAGAACTGCCGGACTTTACGGTAAGCCGCGACTACCTGGCCTCCGACCCCACGTCGGACTGCGCGGTGTGCCTCGAGGTTTACACGGAGGGCCAGCTCTTGAAGGTCATGCCTTGCTCGCACAGGTTCCATCGAGAGTGTCTGTTCCCGTGGCTGCGCGCGCATAATACGTGCCCGGTCTGCCGCTTCCAGCTCCCGACCAAAACTGTCTCCCCGCCGGTAGGCGGGGGGCCTGCCGGTGCCTAACAGCACTTCGCAAATATATCTGGACTTTTTGGGGAAGTAGGCAAGGATTGGACGATTTTGAATGTGTGTGTTTTTAATTAAAAAATAATACAATCTTGCGCAGAACGTCTGTCTCGAGTGGAGTTTCCGCCCCGGTGCCGGCTCCTTTGCGTTTCCCGGTAGACGGTTGGCGGTCTCCCCCTATTCATTCAAGGAAAAAAGGGGGGGGCCGGCCCACGGTACAACAAGCAAAGGACGGACGTGGGGGGGCCCACGGTACAAGAAAAAAAAGGGGACGGACGTGGGGGGGGGGGGCCGCCCACACCCGTCCCAAGAGGGACGGGGGACGACCGAAAAAGGTGCCCAAAACAAACTGGAGGAGATGGACAGTCCGAGCGAACAGCCAGAGAGCGCGAGGTGGGCGAACCTCATCGACCAGGAGCCGTGCGAGGTTGACCGCGGCAACCTGTCTTTTTTTCTGCAGAGCCGGGCCTGCCAGGGCGCTTGGCTGCGTTTTGTGGAGTTCTTTGTGCGCAACGGCGCAGGTGCTGCAATGCCTGAGGTCTGAGGCGAGGAGCCAAGCGCGACGGTTGCGACGGTCCCCCTGGACAGCCGCGCAGCTGTCGGGCGACCACGGTGGCCCCGTCGCCCAGGACTTGTTCTTGCTGTACGGCAAGCTGGCGGCCGCCGGCGCCGACGCGGCGGCGTTGCAGGTGTTGTGGGCGACCGTCAACCGCCTGAACTGTGACAGGGACGCAAATTGTCAGCTGGTGGCCAAGACGGTGCTGGGCCTGCTGTCACAGTTCAGGCCGCTGAGGACCCGCGCTGAGCTAGCTCCCGTGTGGTCGCTGGTGGCCAAGGCCAGAACCACGTCCCGCCCCACGGTCGCCAGCACTTGGGTCAGCTGGCTGGGCGCCGTGGGGCGGGTGTGGCAGACGTTACGCGCCACACGGCCGTCGCCGCGGACGCTGACGAAGGTGCTGTTGGGGCTGAGGAGGTTCCGGGGGCAGAGGGAACACAAGGTGTACCAGGTGTTTCCTCTTGAGATGTTGTTGTTGGAGCTGCTGGGGGTGGTCAAGCTAGGGCTGCGCACCGAGGCCGACAGGCCGAGCTTCCTGGAGGCCTGCGACGTGGTGGCGATCCTGAACGCGGCGCTGGTAGGAATGTGCCGCCAAGAATTGTGGGCCGTGCTGCTCGACGCCAAAGAGGTGTTGCAGCTTTCCGACGCCGTGTGGGCCGCGGCGGCCGTCGCGGGCCAGTCCCCGGTCCTGCTCAAGTTTTTCTTGCAGCAGCAGCAGATGGACTGTACCACGGCGCAGGCGCTGCTAGAGCTGGCGCTCGCGGGGCCGTGCATCGGCGGGGACAACGGCACGAGTTGGGGGGTCAAGGTGCCGGCCGTCCCGCCGGCGCTGTGCGTGGCGGGGGTGCTGCTGCGGGCGGGCGCGTCCCTGGACAGGGATTGGGTCCGCGACGGTTGGCCGGCCGGCGTGCCGCGCAGTCCGGCCAACTACGGGCGGCCCGCCCAGCTGGTGAGCCGGCTGAATTCGATCTGGGAGGCGACTCCCCTGTGTGACGACAGCAACAGCAGCGACGAGGAGGATGACGAAGAAGACGACGAGGACAGCGACGGCTCGTTTCTCGAGGAGGAAGAAGAAAGCCGGAGCTGTAGTACAGCTCCGGCGCGGGGGGGCTGCGAGGACTGCGAGAACGAGGCGCGGCGCCGGGCGGCAGACCGCGAGAGGGAGCTGGCGGCCGCGGAGGAGTCGGGGAAGGCGCTGCGGCGCGAGAACCTGAGGCTGCAGGCCGCGGCGGAGCGCGCTAGGCAGGAGTTAACAGTTTTGGAAAACAAGGCGCGCACTTTGCGCACTCTTTGCAAGAGGGCGAAAGTACAGCTCCGCACTCTGCGGCGCAAAGAAAAGAAGGCCAAGGCCGACGAGGGGGACGGCTGCGCGGTCTGCCTGAACGAGCCCGGCGACTGTGGGGCCCCCCTGGTGGTGTTCTTTCCCTGCGCGCACGCCCGGGTGTGCGCCGACTGCGCGGCGAAGTTGGCGCGCTGCCCGCTGTGCCGCCGGGAGATCCGAGAATTCGTGGCGCCGATTTGAAACCCCGCCGCCAAGT
Organism: Paulinella micropora; assembly: GCA_019918135.1. NCBI lineage: Eukaryota > Cercozoa > Imbricatea > Euglyphida > Paulinellidae > Paulinella > Paulinella micropora. Next base: position 5,577 of record WBZZ01006535.1, on the reverse strand, counting down.
GAGCGCTAGAAATGTTTACAAAATTTTTTTAATTAAAACAACTCTTGGCCACAAAAAAAGAGGGGCCACAGGGGGACCGGGCGGCAAAACCTCGCGAAGAGCACTAGCTGCTGTAAATTAAGCAAGACTTTGACAACAGTTCGCTGCCTTTTGTGTCTTAGATTGCGTGCGGGCTGCCCAGGCTTTGCCGGGCCAGCCGTGTGCGTTCGCTGGCTACATGTTCAAAGCACTGCATCGCTTCTAGCTGCAGCAGGGCGCGTTCTGCTTCGGTAGCAACGCTTGGCGCTTGCGACATCCACAGGTCCACCCCCAGCTGCCAGCGCACGTTCAAGCGCAAGCCGTGGTTCTCGCCGCGCGCGGACAAGCGCAGCCAACGGAGTTTGTCGGCCGCGGGCGATGCGTACAGCCCCAGGATGCCTTGAGCGTACGCATCGCCCGCGGCTGCCAGGCGCTCGCACAGCGCCGTGGCGCGCTTCGTTTCGTCTGCTGTCAGGTCTGCGGGCCTCAAGGTCTGTAGCCAGCTCGCTGCCGCGCGGCTGGCGGCGCGACTGTGCTCCGCCCTAGCCAGGACGGCCGCCTTCTCACACGGCTTCGACTGACCGGCGACCCCTCCCCCGCACAGCTCACAGCTGGGGCCCGCGCAACTGCGCTGGCCTCTACAGTTGTTCCATTCGGCCATGTCTTCCGAAACTGGCTCAGTGCCCTCCACCTTTGTGTAAGTCAAGGGGTCGTACTGGCTGGCCATGAAAAAGCTGTCGTCATCGTAGCCACAGCTAGGCTCCTCCAGTGTAGCCGCCAGCGAGAACAGCAACACGATATCTCTGCCCCCGAACGAACACCACGGCCCCTCATCGTCCGCACCTGCCGACTGTCGCAGCCTGTGCCGCCAGGGCCCCACGCACATCCGGCCCAGCTCGAACAGTGCCACCGCGAGGAAATAGTCAGCGTAGTACGGTCTGGACCCAAAGTGGGCCCAGCTGTCCGCCTGGTCCCATTCGCCTAGGCGCAGCTCGCGCAAAAAATTCGGCAGACGGTCGGGCTCCTCCCCCTCCTCCTCCTCTGTTGTAGAAAACAACAGAGACCAGGCCTGCTGCAATTCCGGCACGTCCACGGGCAGGGGGCTCGCGCGGGGCTTCTTCGTCGTAGACCAGAACAGAGACCAGGCCCGGCGTTTGTCAACCGGTAGCGACTGGCCCGACAGGTACAGACAACCGAGCCTGTACGCGGCCAGGTGCTGCCGTTCGAAGCGCCTACCCTCCGCGACCGCGGCGGTTAGCGCGGCGACGCCCCGCGCGTAATGTTGGGCCACGCCGCGGCCCAGCAACCAGCACACGCCTAGCTCGTACAGGTCGGAGTATTCCTGCTGATTGTGCTGCAAGAGCTCCGCGGCCTCGGCTTCCCACGCGCGGGCCTGCCGGTGCCCGCCGCCGTGTTTGCAGCGGTAGGCCAGGCGCAGCAGCCTGTGCGCTAGCTCCGATTGCCAAGCCGCGACGAGGGTGGCGTCGTCGTCGCGCGTCAGCAGTGAAATCGCGCGCCGGAACGTAGCTAGCGCCCGCAGGCGTCCTTTCTTTCGCCAGTCAATTTGCGCTAACATATGAGTAGTCACGGCGTTGTCCGGAACTTTCTGCTCCGCTTTTTCCAAGAAACGTAAGAGGCCGGGCTCGTCGAGGCTTTCCAGGCCAAGCGATAGTAGTACGTCACGCCACTCGTTGCGGGCTACAACTCTCACGGAGCAGGGCTCTGTTTCGCAACACTCTTGGCCCGTGTGTGCCAGGGCCCGCAGCAGCAATTCGAAGCCGCGTTTGGCCCGGGGCCACTCTATGTAGCAAAAGTTCTCTGCCTCTTCCAGGCAGGCCTCTGCATACCCTGCTTCCAGGGCCGCCAGGCGGAAGCGCTCAGCCTCGGCGTCGTCTTCCAGGCAGTGAGACAACGTAAACTGTGCCTTTCTGTCTCCCTGCGCGGCGGCCCGCCGCAGCCACGCCAGGCCTTCGTCGTTCTGCGCAGCCAGCAGCTGCAAGCCTATCTCTCGCTGGCTGCGGCCGTCGCCTGCCTCCGCGCTGCTGCGCAGCACGTGCTCGCAGGTGCGCGTGTGAGCGGTGAAGTCGCCTAGCCTGATCACGGCCGTGCAGGAGGATGACAAACAAACGGGCAGCCGGAGGTTGAGTACTTCGCGCCGGGTGCGGTGGCAGGGGTCGGCCCGCGCGGCCTCCTGTCGGCAGTGCGGGCAGCGCTGCTGGGGCAAGTCGCTGGCCAGCGCCTGCGAGAAGTAGTCCTGGCAGAAACACTGGCCACAGTCGTGCGCTACCGCTTCGCGGACTATGCCGAGGCACAGAGGGCACGACAATTCGTCATTGTCCGCGTGGTCGTGGGCAAACCAGCCGGGCATTCAAAGGTCCGGGGGCTAGAATCCTGAAGTACTCTTTTCCCGCCGTTAGGGCCTAGCTGGATCGTGAAGCAGAGAGGGACAGAGAGAGTGGTTTAAGAAGGGGGCACGGACGAGACTAGACTTTTGCACACAAAAGAAAAGAAAGAATCCAGACGTGCGTTTGGGGCGGGGCTGTGCAGGGCGCGGAGGGATAGCCAAGCCCTCGGACCTGGCGCTACAATTGTGTGCCCACCAAAGCAAAGCGGCCTTATTCCCCTCCGCCCGTTCGCAGGCGAGGGGTGGGGTGCGCCTCTTCGGCCCCCCCCTCCTTTTTCTAGTTCCCTCGGGGGGGGGGGGGGGAAGCGGCATCTGTGCGTGTGTGTTTTATTTTTTGATTTTGCTGGGGCGTGTGGGGGGGGGGGGGGCCGCCACGCTCGCCGTTCACAGTCCCTCTCTCTTCCCTCCCCTCTCTCTCCTTCCCCCTCTCTCCTCCCTTTCCGCCCCGCTCCCTTCCCCCCCCCCCCCCCCGCTCTCTTTTCTCCCTTTTTTTTCTTTCTCTTGTCCTTTTTCTCTCTTTAAAAGAAGGCTCCTTCAAAAAAAGAAAACAGGCCCAAAGCCATAAGTTTGCCAGTAAGTAAGCCATGGCTGCTGCCGTAGCCTCTGACGTTGCCCACTCGTCTAGGATTGACCTGTTGCAATCAAAGCTCCAGACCCTCCTGGCGCGGGCGTCCGCCCGCGTCTTTCGAGACCGCTTCGAGCCCAATTTCACTCTCATGTCCGGCGGCCGCCTCCACATCTTGCCCTCCGAGCGCGCTAAGCTCAACACCTTGCTGCGCGACCTCGCTTGCCTCACTTGCCCCGGCCCCCCTCGTCGAAGTCTTGCACATGCCGTTCTGTAAGCTCGTCGTGGACCTCGACTCCAAGCAGACCCCCCTGCTCTCGCCCCGCCGGTTCGGCTATTTCATGCGCGCCTTCCTGTCCGTGCTGGCTTCTCTGGCGATTGCACGCGCACTGTGCGGCACTGACTGTACGGCCGCGCGGGCGGCGGTACAGTGCCACGTCCTGCAGTCGCACGGCCCGGCGTGCAAGTTCCAACTTCTCGAGGACGGCTCGCGCAAGTTCGTCCGGTTCGGCAAGCTGTCCTTCCACCTGGTCTTCAGCGGGCTGGCCCTCCACTGGGCCGACGCCGGCCTCTTGGTCCAGGCCGCCGCCCGTGCCTTCCCGCTACACTTTCCGGAATACCCTGACCTGCCACTCGAGTCCGTCGTCGACCTCTCCATCTACAAACAAAAGGCGGGCTGTCGCTACGTGTTTTGCGACAAAGCAGAACGGCGCCCCTGCGAGGGCTGCTTCGACTGCGGCCCATCCGAGGATGGTCTCTGCCGCTTCAACGAAAACTGCCACACGCCCGTCCCCGCCCGCCGACCCGTCCTCCCCCTCGGCGTCTTTGCGCTGCCGGGGGCGCAGTGCCGCCACAAACCGGCGCAGGTGACAGCTGCACCTGCGACGGGGTGGGCAAGGGAGCGGGGGGTCCTGCTTGTCTGGTCCGACATTTTGTCTTTACCTCGGCCACCGACCTCAGCGCGGCCCAGCTGGACGAGTTTACTGCCGCCGCCAGCGTGGGCGACTGCGACGGTGCCCCCAACGCCCCGGCGTGGCAAGACGAGGATGCCCTCGTGCGTTTCAAGCGGCAGGGTCCCGCTCCCAGAGCCGTTCAGCCTGGCCCTCTTCGGGTTGCGGCCGGTCACAGTCGCCCTCGGCCCGGGGGCTCTGCTGCGGCCAGTCGCGCCGAGGGCAACCGCGACATCGATGGGCGCGGTCCCGCTGGGCCCCCCGCCATTGCGCGCCTGGCTTGGGGGCAAGCCCTCCCCGGGAAGGTCGCCCTTGCACAGCCGCCCAGCGTTGTCACAGTGACGTTGGGCGGCCGGGCGGACCAAGAGCAGCTGGTACGACTCCTGGCCGCGCACTCGGCCCCCTACCTAGGGGATAAGTGCCAGTTCCAGGCCGTCGCCTGGCAGCCCGCTGGCTACATCCGGGGCTACACGGGGCCGGGCACCGCTTGGTGCCCCTTCAAGAGCGCTCGGGCCAATAATCAGCCACAAGCGCACGGCCGCAACCGCCTCCTCGTCACGCTGGGACAGCACGTGCTAAGCATCCGTTGCTTCAACGGGGAATGTACCAGCCGCTCGACCGGCTATGTTTGCATTATGCTCCCCTCGTGTTTCAGGAACAAGCTCTGCCTCCGAGAGCGCACGCAAGTCGTGCTCCTGGCAGACCCCGGTCCCGACGACGAAGCAAACACCGTTCTTGTTCTCTCTGACTCCGAGCACGTCTCAGAGCAAAAACAGAAGGCAAGAAAACTGAGCGACGAAGGCGACAATTCGCCTTCCGATACAGAGGATAAAGATGCACTGCGTGGAACCAGCAGGAGTTCGAAGCCCTAGCCTTGCACTGGCTCGAGATCCGTTACGTGGCCTACGCCGCGCGGCTGTATGCACGGCTGGCGGACCGGACGGTACGGGCTACCTGGGCGGCGGGGATGCAATGGTCACGGCCTGGGCCCGGGCCCGGCACTGTGCTAGGCGTCCGAGCCTATGTACAATTGCCGGCCGGGCCCCCGAGTGTAGGACCAGTCTGGCACCCGGTGGGACTCAACCGGGGCTTGCGGCTGCCTTGGTACCTGGCTGGTCGCGAAGCCTACAGAAATTACGAGGCGCTAAAGGACGCCCTCCTCGTTGTCCCGGCCAACGACCAGAGTCCGTACCACCGGCGCCCCGCACTCGAGGTGATCCAGGAGCTGGTTAACGAAGCGGACGAACTGAAGCGAGCAGGTGAAGGCCTGCGAACGTGTGCTGCTTACACAGAATTTGGGGAACGAGTGCTAAAGGCCGCGCAGGCTTACGAAGGCTGCTGCGAGAGCGAAGTAAGTGTTTACAGAGCCTTGCTGGCGTATTGCGACGAAAACCCTTTTCCATGGGGCCGGCGGGCCGGGGGGCGGAGTCCGTTCGAAGCTCTGCTGCACCTCGCAGCTAATCAGCAGCGCTAGAACAAGAGAGGGAGATTTTCCTCTGATAAGAGAGGAAGAGAGTTCCTAGCTTGTACTGATAGCCCAACAAATGTAGGCTGGCTATTAAAATGGCTGCCTCGTTTGGCTGCGCTGGCTTCACGCACCAGGTAGCCACAGCCGACCGCCGTAGCGTCGGGCTGGCTAT
>WBZZ01006534.1:75000-100678 GCA_019918135.1 Paulinella micropora | reverse complement strand
GACCAATCTCTAGTCTCGGAGGGATTTGATCTGACACAGTACAAGTTTTTGAGAAAGAAGGAGGAGATTAAGAGAAACAATGCAACAGGCCTAGACGCTCAGTGTGAACTGGCGGTGGCCACACTCATTTCATATTTTCAATCTCATGGATACCAGCATCTCTGCACTGGTACTCTCATAGGATTTGAAATCTTTGAGACAGTGGCGATGAGTTTGAGGAGTGCTGTTGGCTTGGCGGCGACCCTTACGGAGGTAGTTTCCTCCTATGGGCTATTCTATGGCCGCAAGTCGATCATCCTCTATTTCTTTTCGGCGTTACACACAGTTAACCCGAGTAAGCTTACTCAGCTCATACAACAATGCTCGACGTTTAGCTCAGTGAAGTCCAAGAACTTCCTCGAGACACACGTGTTCGAAAATACGGTTCAAAGCGTTGCTCCGTCAGCACTGTTTCAAGAAGTGATGAGTGCATGCTCAAACATGGACTCGCTCACGGAGGCACATACGGCACAGGCAGGCGGTGTACCTGTTGGCGCACAAGCCACGTACACAAACAGAGTTGCCGGTTGGAAGAGACAGAGAGAGCCAGACCTGAAGACCGCATGTTGGAGGTGGTTCGCGGGCTTGCAGTGTAAGGCACAGATGGAGAACAGAGACTGCTCTTTCAATCATGATAGGCAGAACCCAACAGCAAGGGCAAATTTTCTGAGCAGGACGGAAGGCAAGGAACCGGGCCTTTTCAATATGCTTCAGATTGCCGCTGTGAACGAAGGTTGGTATGCCAATATGTGTGATGATGAGGAGTTACGAGAGGCAATCATTACCTACATGAAGAGGATGAAGGAGAAGAAGGAGGAAAGGGAGAGACAAAAGAACTTAAAGGCCTCTCAAAGACGACGAGAAGGAGGAGCAGGAGCAGGAGGACGAGGAGGAGGAGGAGGAGGACGAGGACGAGGAACATGGAGAGGAGCCTCGAGGTGGCAGGGAACCCCTCAGAGAGGAAGAGGAGGAGGTCGGGGATATACCCCTTATGGAGGGAGAGCTGTTCGAGCTCCAGCCCCCCCACCCAGAGGAGGAGGAGGCTCGTGGGCAAGCTCCAACCCGAATTTCGGTCGAGCTCAGGCCTGCAACACTGCCTCGGAGACCGATACGTCATCCTACCCGGACACTACTCAAGGTAATCGTTTCGAGGTGGTGGAATGACTGGAGGGGGAAGAAGAGAGGAAGGAGAAGACTGTGAAGTTTAACCCTAAAGTCACAGTGCTTTCTAATGCTGTTGTGCAGACTGGGCCAACGCTTCCTCTATGTGAAAACAAAGATGTGGGTACACAGAGACTGCAGCCCCAAGGTAGTCTCATACCCGTTCATACAGCACGGTTACCAATGATAACTGATGCAAATAGGAAGGCGAGACTTGCGATGGAGGCGAGGAGGCCAATGGCAGACGTATCGCCTCGGCCAAGCAAACAACCACGAACAGACTCAATGTCTACGGTCGCGGCGGGTGGCGAGCAAAAAGACAATGTGTGTACTCAAGTACCACAAGACAATGTCGCTCAAATAGTAAACGCACCAGTACCGCAGAATAATAAAAATGTTAATGAGGTGAAGCAGGAGGAGAAGAAGGAGGAGTTGAAAAACTTAGAGACAAGACTCCAAAATTTGGAACGTAAAGTTCTTGTTCTCGCAGCCAATATACACAGGCCCGATGCTCTGTGTTATACGGAACTTTATTGTGAAACATTGAAGACAATATTAAAAGTTGGTAATGATACGATGGCGAATATTAATATTGTCGGCAGGAAGTTTTTAATCGATACCGGGACTGGGTGGACGGAAATATGAAAAAGTCAACGGGCACTCTCAAAGGAGTGAGCAGCCGGACGGATATCACGGGAATCATCACACTGACCTTTAAATTGAAATCCGCACGAGTATACCGTATGGACCTCTATGTCGTCCCCGGTTACCACGGGTCAATATTACTATCGTATGACCAATTGGCTACGATGGGGGCTGTGATTGATTGCGCCGCACGGCGAGTGATATATGGAGTAAAAAGAGGAGAAGAGAACGATATTGATCCCTTCAACGCTACTGACTCTTATGAGGCTTATGAGCTGAGTCTAGCGACGGATCACAAAAAGATGGCCATCGCACATGAGGCACTTGAGGTGTACGTTCACCCCCATGTCGTAAGACCGGATGAACTGTCCTGGACCGACAATTGGGAATCCCAAGTGTGCACTGTCACAGTTCCGACATGCCATTGGGACAAAAAGTCTATTGATGACTTAATCGAGAAGCGAAAGGAGGAGATTATATGTGACGCACAAAGAAGCCCGTCGTTGGCGAGATTCGCGGAAGGAGTAGGAACAGATGTCCATATTACTAACGGATACTGTTTCCATGCGAAAGTAGGAGAAGAAAAAAGGGAGGAGTTTGTACCAAGGAGAACGGGGCGAATCCCGGATACTCCACCAGAAACTATTAAAAGTTTTATTACTGATTTCTGGGGTGACGAGCCCACGTGGCCGCGTTCACTGTCTGAAGTGAAGAAATGCTTACGGACTTTATTCGAAAATAATAAGCCGTATACTATTATCCTGCCATATAATGAGAAGGCGATATGGGCGCAGGAAATAAGGGACCGGCTTATTGATCATCCTATACCGGTACCCTCTCGCAAGCAACAGCTAGTGGTGGCTTGTCGTATGGGAACTCGTGAGCAGAGCAGTGCATACAAGCGGAAGCTCAGAGACCTCGACAAGTTGAAATTGATACCGCAAGCATTCACATGCTTTGATGGTTTTTACACCCGTAAAGCTCCTTTGCAATACGCGAGACTCATTGACATGCTGGTGGAGCTCGGTAAAGATGATGAGCCGGACACGGTCACGTATGAAAAGACGGGCCTAGATGATGTCTCGGAAGAGGACTTAGGCTTGGAGGAGGACAGAGAACCCCTCAAGCAGCATAAGCAGATGTCTGATGAAGATTTTCAAGAGGCGGCGCGGAAAATATTAGAAGAAGGAGTAGGCACGGAGAAGGAGAAGGAGCTTTTAAAAGCCAAATTAGAGGCGAACAAGGAAATTTTTGACCCTCCACATGCAGGTGGTGTCAAGCCTGAAGATTTCACTGCGGTTATTTACAAAATACCGGGTGCGGAGCCGTCACCGGCACCACGAAGGGCGAATTTGAGTATACATGAGGCGAAGATAGCGGAGGAGCTAGCAAGACAGCTGCTCAATGAGGACTTTATTGAGAGATCAACATCCTCAATAGTCTCACAACCGAGAATAGTGCCGAAGCCAGGAGGAGAATGGCGCCTGACAGTTAACTATGCTCGTGTTAACAAGGTGCTGGAGGAAGAGAGAAATCCTCTCCCGACATTAGAAGAAGGAAGGAGAGTACTGCGGAATGCAAAATTCTATTCGGTCATTGACCTTAAGAATGGCTTCTGGCAGATACCACTGGAGAAAAGTCCAGATGGCTGACGGCGTTTGTGGTGGGTATGGAAATATACCAATGGAAAGTGCTTCCGATGGGCCTCAAGCAAGCCCCAGGACTTTTCCAGAAGGCGATGCAGAAGATGTTGAGCAGTCAGTACGATGATTTGTCTGACGGTGGCTTTATGAGAAGGCGGGGACAGAAGGCGGGAGAATATGCATTTTGCTATATCGATGACATTATCGTATACTCTAACACAATGGAGGAGCATATCGATCATTTGTCCGATATATTCAGGCGCATCGGAGCTTTTGGCCTGAAGTGCAATCTAAAGAAGTGTCAACTTGCCAAGACGAGTGTGACATACTTAGGGTACGAGATCTCCCATAATCGAGTCTCGATATCCAAAGAGAAGAGGGAGGAGATTATGAATCGACCGATACCGAAGAACCGCACTGAATTGCACTCATTCCTTGCGATGGCGCAATACTATAGCCAGTTTATACCCGATTGGGGTGCAACACGGGCTAAGTTGGAGAAAATGATAGATTTTGGAGACTTTGAGAAGTGGGCGAAGAGGCTTTGCAAGCGTTTCATGCGCTCAAAGATCTCATTTACAAAGATCCGAAAGACGGAGGACTGGTGTTAACAATGCCTGACTTTACGAAACAATTCGTAGTCGATACAGACGCATCTAAGTTTGCGATTGGGGCTGTATTACAACAAAAGGATGAGGAGAAGAAATTACGCCCAATCATGTTTATTAGTAGGAAGTTGTGTGCGGCGGAGAGAAACTATTGCACAAGGCAAAGAGAGGCGTTGGCGGTAGTATGGGCCCTCAAGAGGCTCAGAGAGTATTTGTGGGGAGGACCTCAATTTACTGTCAGAACTGATCATCATAACCTGTTATGGTTGATGAATCATGAACAGACGGGACGGCTGGCGCGGTGGCAAGCGTTCTTGTCTTGTTTCGATTTTACAATGGTCCATCTACCGGGAAAGCGAAATGTGGTCGCTGATAGCCTCTCTAGGCTAGAGTTTAACTCAGAAGTATCGGCGTTGGTGTCCACGGTGGAGATGGAAGACTTGTCCACTGACAAGGTGTATGAGGTCAGCCACATTGAGGCGATGGAGATGGCGAGTGGAGTCCGATATGACCGCACAGGTCTACGGTACAGTCCACAAGGCCCGGATCACGGGATATGTTGTGAGCTACATACCCAGGAGGACGCTGAGTGGTCCTATGAGGTATATGAGAATACGAAGGCGAACATAAGAGAGGAAGAGGAGACGCAGGTTGTTTATGCGGAGCCTCCTCAAGAGCGGAGAAGTGACCTAGACGATGACCCGGAAAGAATCGGGATACGGCTAGAAGATGGTGCTATCCATATAGCCTCGCCTACCGCATGGAGGCAACAACAGGCTCAAGATCCGGAGTTTAAAGAACTGATACAGTTATATCAGAACCCGGATGAGCTACGGATGACGAAAGCGATCAAAGATCAGATGAAGGAGATGGGATGGAGAGATGGTCTACTGTGGTACAAGGGACTTCACGGTCGCTATGCGTCACAGCCGGACAAATGGACCCTTTGGGTACCGGAGAGTCTGAGACGATTTATATTTGTCGCAGCCCACAATTGCCCACTTTTGGCGCATCCGGGTCGACAACGAACTCACATGTTCGTAGCGAGGCGATTCTGGTGGAAGAAGATGAAGGAGGAGATAGATCAGGCGGTGGATGCATGCATCCCGTGCAAGATAAACAAAACACCACTGAAGGCAAATTTCGGCCTGATTGGCGAATTTCCTCTTCATGCGGGGATGTTTGAGTTTATACACATTGATCATGTGGGACCTTTCCCAGAATCGAAGGATGGTTACAAATACCTCCTTACGGCTATTGACAAAGCCACCAACTATGTGTGGATCATCCCTGTCAAAGACGTTACCGGCAAGACGACGGCCGAGGCGCTGATCGATAGGATCATCTCACAGATCGGAGTACCAAGAAAGATATGTTCTGATCGAGGCTCGGACTTTAATAACGAGGTCATCGACAAACTATCTAAGTATTACGGGATGAAATGGCAATATGTTACTGCCTATAACCCGCGAGCAAATGGGAAAATCGAGCGGGTACACAGACCCCTCAAAGCCTCGCTAAAGATGTATTGCACGAAGAAGGAGAATCAAAGAGCATGGGTCGAGGCAGCGCCATCATTTGCGTTTGCAATGAACTGTCTACCCTCTACGGCGTTAGGAGGCTCGAAGAGCTCAATCTCGCCATATCAGTTAGTATATGGGCGTGAGCCTGATATCCCGACTTCGCTCCTTCACCCAAAAGACACTTGGGCGGATGCGGATGAGTTGTTTGGGATGAGACTTAGAGTGAAGATGGAGGCGGAACAAATAGTCAGGGCGCATAGAGAGGCGGAGCGCCGAAAGACTGATGCTGAAGTGCGACAAGCGCACTTGGATCAGATCAAGTTCCAGGTCGGGGATATTGTACTATTGTACCATCCTCAAGTCCCGAAGGGAGTCAGCTCTAAGCTGTTCACTCACTGGAAAGGACCTTATCAGATTATGGAACAGACGGGACCTCTGAATTACAAGATCAGGGGTAGAGGGAAGGTGCAAATTGTGAATGTAAGAAGGCTGATTAAGTATGATCCCTTCTTACTGGAAGATGAATCCGTTGAGGAGGCGTTAAAACGGATGAAGGATGATTTCAAAGAGGTGCCGCCCATCCACAAGGAGGCTGGCATAGACCAAGACGATGCTTATCGGGCACCGATAGCTGAGAAGGAGGAGAGTGAGGTGGACAGCAAGGAGAAGACTGACCGCATAAGCGCGGTGGGGACTCAGTCCAAGTCTCCGCGAGAGCATAGCGGAAAGAAGGAGAAGATCACAGAGGCGCAGCTAAGGAGAGCGCGGAATGATCTTATCAACGACCAACCGAGGAAGGCGATGAGGTCGATGAGATCAAAGGACGTCCACCAGGAGGAGGAGGGGACGGACACTGACCCAAACGCGGGCAACGTTGAGATTGTCCATGAGCGATGGAAGGAAGGCGATGCGATAGCAACCATCGCATGGGTGAAAATGTTTTCTATCTGATGAGACCAGCGGAACAACATGTCGCTGATGACACTCTCTCAGACTTATACTTGATGCGGGTCGTGGCGGTCCCACGACAGATGCGTGTCACACGGACACTCAAAATATCATCAGCCGCAAAGATAGTACAACCGATACTCCAGTTCTGGAGAAGTATGGACCCGGTTGAGGTTCCAAAGGCAAGACATTATCTGCCAGTATATAAAGACGCAAAAAGTCTCGAGACATGGGATGATACAATTACTCCCAGAGACAAGGATTACACTGCGTGGACCATTCAGACACTGCCAAGAGGAGTGCTTGATGTCCCTTTTGAATTATCGTTGGGCGGAATCCCTAATAAGATCTGGGACATTCTCGAACAGTCAAAGTTCGATCTGACTTTTGTTGGTGGTCCTCCACGAGGCAAAGAAATCCGCGCCAGACGACGAAGGCAGTGAGAAAGAAATTATTTTTCTTTATGCGTCTCAAATAAACTGATTGATTGCCCACGGCGTATCATGATTTGATCATGCATCATCAGTTATCAATATGAATATTAAAAAGACTCAGTGATATAACTTGGCATTCGATCGCAACATACGAGTGCGAAAGGTCGATCGACGATGATACTACACCGTATACGGGGATCGCTAGTGTATTGAGCGATGGTGTTCCCGGGTATGACCCTTTCCAAGTCCTGGGATGATGTTCTCGAAAATGAAATGTTCTCTGAAACTTTCATTAAATTATTTTTTACGATAGATTATATACTGTCGTACCTGAGCACGGTCAATCTCTACTTGTGTCGGTATATCGCAGGGTCGGGTACATACACCTCGACTTCGGATATAGCTATTAGGACTGGCCCCCTAATACTATATCATAGGATATCCGCCTTATACAAGGGTATGTCATTAAAAAAGACAATGTACTTACGATCTCCCTGTGAATAATAATAATAATAATGATAATGATAAGAAGAAGAAGGAGATCAAAGGGGGAATCGTACTACAGCACCACGTTGCTTGTATTTTTTATTAATTGTACGTTTGTTCTTGACATACTGCCGAAAAAAAAAATTGAGGGAAGGAGTTCAAAATTTACAAGAAAGGCTAGAGAATCCGCTTTGACGTGCCGTATGAGGATATATTTATCGTCTTTTAGCGTCTATCCGTGGGTCGATGCGCTGTGTGGCATGACTCCATAGCGCATACTATTTGCAGAAAGAAATCAGAAGGTGTATGACGAAAATGCTATTTCCGTCATAAAATCGGGAGGGGGTACTGTAGGCATCACCCCCGGATAGCCGGTAAAAAATACCTTTTCCTGGTGACAGGTGCACCAGCTTGTTTTTCAGTATTATTTGTCCGGATTGGACCTGATGCCATTTTATTCCTGGTCTGTTGCCGTTTTCCTTTTTGGCTTCACTGAGCTAATATAACGAGACATCATTCTCATTCTTGAGGACTGTGTTTGGTTGTATTACCGACTTTTTACGAGCTATCGTTGGGGGCATTACAGGTTGTTGTTGCGGAAACCGTCAAGCTCAAAATATTTATATTAATAGAATATTACCGTATCAACAGTGGCTTGGCTACCGAGTCTCGACGGATGCTTCTTTTGGGTTCTGTCGCGGCGACTCGAAGTTTTTTGCTTGGGTCTCAGGCTGTCGAATAGTGAGGCTTCGGAGTCCGGCCTCGCTCTCACTCACGTCAGCCTCGGAGCTGAGAATCATGACTGAGTCGACACCCAAAATCTACCGTCATCGGCTCTCGTGGTTCGTCTGCCTGCTCTGCGAGCGGCGGCCACCGTGACTCTCAATTTCAAGTCTGTCTAGTGACTTGGCATACCAACTTTCACCGTATTTTGCTTCAAGTCGCTGCTAGCCGCGGCCGGGTCTTTAAAAGCATCATGAGTCCCTTGACAGTGTAGTACCATATCACCGTCACGGTGCCGCCAGAGAACTTAGTTACGCCGCCGCTAATCTCATATGTAATTCCATGTTCATTAGTGGATATGAAAACGGAGGCTTTATGGAAAAACAAGAGTTTCAATCCTTTTTCTATAAATCTTTTTTTATTTCAAAGATCACACTGAGATATAATTGGTGGTGAAATTAAAAAAATCATTGAATTTGAATTTATTGCTAGCATTAACGGTAATATGGACTGTTCAATTTTAAAAAAATTAAAAAAAAAACTGTTTTTTTTTCGTAAGGTAAGTGGTTGTGAAAATTTGGTGCGCACTACTTTAAGTTACGAACTCTCTTATTCTGAAAACCTTTTTGAATTTTTTTTGTTTACAATTACGCATGCTTCCTGGGTTTTGTGTGTTTTTGGGGCTTTTAACACTAAAAAATGTTGAGGCCGGGCCAGGGCAAACCCTCAATTTTTTCCGTCCTATCGAACCGTTGAACTTTTTAAACCCTTTTTGTCGAATTGTTGAGAGGCTCCATTCCGATGCCTCCAAAGAAACGATCTGCATTCTGGGTGCGTAAGGGCAAGGACAAAAATGTTTCCAAATCCGAACAGAGCACTCGTCACGAAGTGAGGCAAGAAAAAAAAATTAAGCAGGACAAAGCGGACCTTGTACAAAAACAGAGGCAAGAAAACCTTTCGTACGGCAGGGAAACCGGAATTTTTTGAGCCACCGCCCACAACCAAGAGTCCACCGACCCAGTCTCTTTTCTATAACGTTAGAATAGATATTGATCCACAAAATCCGCCCTTCAGACAGAACATTTTCAACCTGCTTAGTGCAAAAACTATTTCTACATGGCATGCTGCTCATCCAACTGCTGCTTCTGATTCTGCTACTGTTGATGCTCAGCCTGTGCGTGTGAGATGGAATGCTGCCTTGCCAGGATGGTGAGGATGAGGGGATTGTTTGCGATAAATATGACACACAATATGATACTGTGATTGTTTGTCGTGTTCCACGCACTCGAAAGAAAGACGCAGAGACATCGAGTAGAGTCACAGGCTGGCAGAGAAAGAAAAGAGTAGGTCAGGCAGTTAGCTTGTTTAGGCAGTGTCTGTCAGAAGAGTATCAGATGAGTGAGGAGGAGGTGTGGGAGTACGATGATATGTACAAAGAGATGGTAAAAGACTACCACAAAAACCCTACCGCTGCTGAGATACAAGACATTGCCTTTCAAACTTTACTCCACATGGACGCAAACGTCATCTCAGACGAACAAGTCAGAACCTTGCTCACTGCTACAAAACACCCTTCCTGTTTGGTCACGATCTTGTCAAGGATAGAAAAGCCCTTACCGCCTCTGCCGACGTTAGTGTACTGATGGAGTGGCTGGAGGCTGGTTGGCGGCAGAAACAGACAGATCCGAAGGAGCTATGCCTCGCGATTGGCGGTGACGGGCGAAAGACGGGGGCAACGTTAAACTCAGTGCTCTGGGCTATGAAGTGCTTTGCTCTAGATGAGAATCGTAACTTAATTCCGGCGGGTTTACCCCACCCGACAACACAGGAGGGGATCCCCTCCTCATCTCGAAGTGTTCCGAGGATTTGCTCTCCCTGAAAGATGACGCAGGCACTCTCTCTCTCTCTCTCTCTCTCTCTCTCTCTCTCTCTCTCTCTGGCTCTCTCTCTCTCTCTCTCTCTCTTTCTCTCTCTCTCTCTCTCTCTCCCCCCCCCCCCCTCTCTCTCTCTCTCTCTCTCTCTCTTGTTACTAAGAGTTCGACGAGAAAGGGAGCTTTATTACAACAAGACCCTTTTTCTCCTCCAACTTGTGCAGCTGTTCAATCGTTGCTGAGTCAGGTGGGATGGAATGCAATAAATTAATGTTAAGTTTTTGTTCCTTCCAGCCTGTCGTATTGACAGTATTAATTAAAGTCACATGAATTTAACAACTTGAAGTGACAGTATTAATTAATTAATAATAATTTTTCTTTAATGAATGAATTAGGAACACTTCTGTTCGAGTTACAAGAGCTCGAACAGAAGGGTTGGACTTCCGGCAAGACCGGCATTCATTACCCGTGCAAGTTGTTCGTGACCGGCGATATGAAGTGGCTGCTCTCGGTGTGTGCACACAAGTCAGCAGGTGGTAACCATTTCTGCTACCTCTGCACTTGCCACAAATCCGAACGACATAACTTTGACTTAGAATGGAACATCAACAGGAAGTCAGAGGACGTGAACACGAAAGGGAAAAATATAAAGATGAGAAATCTCTTTTCTGGTTTGTCCCTCTAGAGAGACATATACCTGACTTACTGCATATGATGCTTCGTATCTGCGGCCGCTTTGTTGACTACCTGATTCGTGAAGTTATAGACGGGGTGCCGCAAACAAAATGGGGAATCCATATTGATTCCAGTCACCGTTTCTATAAAGCAATCAACTCGTTTGCAAGAATTTGCTGATATAGTCAGTAATAAAAACAAACGACGTTCGGGGCCTGCTATAAGCGGCTTTCGCCGCTGTTTTATCAGCCTCGTTTGGAATCAGGTGGTAATGGTTCATGGCAATTGTTTGGGTTAGACAGAGGCGTGCCTTTGCAAACTTTGTTTCAGGCAGTATTTGACGAAGGCATTACATTTCAAAATCTGATCGCTCCCGGCCGCTGGGCTAGAATTAAGACATTCTGGGCCGCCTGGTGGGCACAGTTTTTGAAAATTAATGCTCGTACTCTTTTTACTGAAGCTGACGCTAAAGCGTGGGGTCAGAAGACTATAAATATTTTTCGGAAGATGTGTACGCCTCAAGCGCAAACACCTCATCCAAATATCGTCTCCGGTGATTGGGATTTTGCGGGCCCGGACCCAACTTCTCCTATTATTTGGACAAATAAATGGGAGGCACATGGGACGGGTAGACGCAAAAAGCAAGTAAAAAGTGAGGATGGTAGCATTCTTTTGCGTGCAGATGTCGGCCCCACCACTCTCTACACAGAAGACTGGATTACTCCATACGTTTATCTCACCATCTATCACGTTCCATTTTTTTTGACCAAGTGGGGTACTTTGTACTGGTTTACTTGCCAATCACTTGAGTTGCTGAATCTCATGCATTCTCACTTGTTCTTCAAGCGCAACACGCGCAGAAGAACATGGCTGCTTGAGCTTCTGCAAACTACATACCGCGTTCATGAGCTCAGAGCTCGTGGTTACGACTTCAAAAACTATAATCACAGGTGCGACTACTGCGCAAAGAAATTTGTTTATCATGCGCGCTATCAGTCACACGTTCAGCAATGCAAAGTAGAGGCACTAGATTTAGGTTTAATATTAGCCTCAATCACAGCACACGGTGGGAACAGTGTGATTTTTTTAAAGTTTAATAAATTGTGATAAGTTCAAAAATTACTATCAAATTCAAGTTGAAATTCAAAATATTAATATTAATATTTCCGGCCCGGATATAAGTAATGAATACAGATTTAAATATTGTAAAAAAATATTTTATTATTAGTATTAACTTTGATTTTTTTTTTTTTTTTTTTTTAACTCCTGCCGTAGGTGGTGACCATGTACGACCACCACCCACCACGAGAGCAAAATTGTTGGCCAGTGAACACCCCCACTGTTCGACTAGCCGGTTGTAGACAAGGAAGCAATTACGAGTAACATTTATTTAAAAAAAAAAAAAAAAAAAAAAAAAAAAAAAAAAAAAGCACACACACTTACACTTACGAGATGATGCGGCTGCTGTTGCTGTCGAAGGAATGCTCGTCATCACTCTCAACCTCAAGCTTACCATTGCGGCGAGCGCGCTTAGCGGGCCTCTCTCTCACCACCCCGGCAGGCTCATCTCCCACCACCCCGGCAGGCTCATCAGCCTGCCCTTGCTCACCCATCACCTCCTGCTCTTCATCGTTTTGCTCTAGATGAGAATTATTCCCACTCACTGCATCTTTTTCAACGCTTGCACTACGACTGCGGCTAGGGCTACGCAAACAGCTACTACTAATAACCAGCTCACGCTTCTGCAAGCTTGCTTCCACCATGCGCTGCTGGCAGCCATCACAGACATGGAAACATTTTGCTTCCGCCTTCTTAGCCCCGCGGGGCTTGCGACCACGTGGCACTGGTGGTGGCGACATACCTAACACACACAGCAAAAGATTAGTAAACGCAAAAGCAAGCAAACAAGGAGGGAGGGATGAGGGTTGACTTCCGGGGCAGGCGCATCTGGGTCCTCCGCGGGGTAGGGCTCGTCGTCGTCGGGAATCACCACCTCGGTAGGTGGTGCGTTCTGCTGAAGGACCTCAGGCACTCGCAAGGTGGGATAGAGGGATATCGTCGCAGTCGCCGTCTTCTTCAACCTCTTCGATCCTCACATTTTCGTTGATGAGCTGCAGCAGATCACTGGCAGCCTTCATCCGAAACCTATGTGTGTGTGTGTAAGTATGTATGTGTATTTACGTAAGTATTTATATATATACAGGTAGAGGAAGTACCCGTGAAACCGTGCGGTGACGGTCTCCTTCACCAGTTCGCCCTTGTTTTTCCATTGCAGCCATTCTTCGACTACGGTTGCGTGGCGCCGGGGGATGGAAAAACCCCCCTGCCTGCCTTGATGCTCCTTGAACTCCTTGCCCGTGATGAAACACAGCACGTGCTCCCACCAGCCGCACTGCAGTTCGATGATCATCCCCTCCCTACCCACGCCCTTGATGGGGGGGCCCACGACGTATCTGTGGGGAAGGGCTTTCAACACATAGTAGTAGTAGTACCTACAAAAAACAAGGGGGAGGCGGGGGGGGGGGGGGGGGGTTGGTAGTATCAGTGGCATGACAAAGGGGGGGGGGACCCAGGGTAGAAATGCTGACGCAAATCGGACCCCCCACCCTTGTTTATCATAAAATTCCTCCAATTATCCCCCAGGTACAGCATAACCAGAAACCCTCGATGACCCGAGGCCTTGGTGGCCTCGGTTTCCTCGAACATGGTGATAAACGCCACGTGTATGCTATCGTCGAAGGGGGGGCGCCTGATTTTGAAGAAGTAGCGCGGGGTCGCCTTCACGACCTTGCTGTACATGCGAATCGTGAGCCACAGCACAAATTCGCCTTCGATTGGCTCCCCCTGCAAACCAAAACATATAACATAATGTGGGTGGGGGGGTGGGGGGGTGGGGGTGGGAAAGAGAGAGAGACAAAGAGAGAGAGAGAGAGAGAGGGAGACCCCCCCCCCCATCCCTTTTTTTTTAAAGTGGGCACGTTGAAGCATGCACGCCAGGCCCGCGTGGTAAGCTTTGTACGAGATGGTGGCGCGGGTATCCACGACCTTGGGCAGGTTTTGGGGATCGAGCCCCAACATGGCGCACGCTACTGCATCTATATCTGGAAACCCTGCCTCTACCACTCTCTCACTCGCACGCGCAATCACCGCCCCCGCTGCCTTTTTCATTCTTACGTGCTTGTAAAATGGGTGGTTGCTGAAATCAGCAGAAATTTTCATCTCACCTGAAAAATCTCTCCTCCACATATCATCAGTAGATGAAGTAGGTAAACGCATTAACTTATCAAGAATGCTTACTTCGTCATTATCTTTCTTTGGTTTGGGGGGGGGGGGGGGGGCGTGGTGGTGGTGTGGTTTGCTGTGAGTGTGGTTTGTAGGTTGGGGTTTTTTGTCTCTCTCTCTCTCTCTTTTCGAAAACTCGGACGCGCTCCATCCACTGACTCATAAAACTCTCTCACAATCTCCCACAACGCCTCCACAGTGTCCCAGTATGGGACGTCGCTCTCCTGCTCTGGCCAGCCGATCCCCCACGACTCTAAGTCGTTCATCATCTTCGTGCGCAGACGAGATCGTGCGGCCTTCTCCTTCCTGGTCATCTCGGGGGTGGCCTTGCGCTCTTCCTTGCCAGACATGGCCTGCCCAAACACAAGATTTTGTGCAAACGCCACAAAAACATAACAGAAATGCAGAAAACAAGCTTGGACACCAGCAGCAAAGCAAAAACAGCAAGCAGCAACAACAGGAAAGACATATGACAGACAGAGAGAGCACGAAAAGCAGAAAAGACAAAACGCAAAAAAAACAACAACCGAAGGCATGTTTGGAAGGGAAGATATGCATGGCGCATGTGATTATGGCGTGAGTTCATGAACCCTACCTCTGACCTAAGAGAAAATGCGTTGTATTGTGATGCAGCATGTGTAATATGGTCAAACGCAATTAGAGGCATCAAAACAAAAACAAAATCAGTAAGTGCGCACTGGACCCCCCCCCACCCCCTCTCACAGCGAAAACGAACACAAAACGCCTCATGCCAAGCATTTTGTCAACACACAACATGTATAGGATGAAAATCCACAAATATTGCGAAAAGCAACACTCGGGGGCAACAGATGGGGAAAAAAAACATGGCAGCACAGTTACAGAAGCACCAAGTGCAAAGTGTCAGTGCTTGGCGAAAGAAGCACATGAACTCACAGTTTTTTGTGCAAAAGTGGACAAAAACACTATAGGAACACATTACAACACAAAACAAAACAAAATGTAATGAATAGACAACAGACGCAACACAAACATCATGTGGGTACACGTCCGCAAAAAAAGCACACAACACACCCAAACACACTGAGTCAATTTTGCAAGGGGAAAAAAGGGATTTGTGTGAAACCCAAGTGTTATGTGTGGGAAAGTAGAATATGCATGAATTTCGGTATTTGGTGAAGTGGAGACAACACAAACACAGAAAAACAAGCACGAACACAGCTTTGCTTCCCCAAGGGAGGGGAATTCCTGTCGATACACAAAAAAATAGACGGCCCGGATATGTAAGGAAAAAACCATGGAAAAGCACGGAAAATACGGGGCATAACTGATTTAAAATTTTCAAATTAACACTGTCGGCTATATTCGTCCGCAAAACATCGTAAATTTTCGCAAAATGTTACAGTTACTTGAATTGGAAACTTGAAATTTAAATTTTTATTACAAAGTTGAAATGAAAAGTGAACTGTCACAACTTTTGAAAATGAAAATGAAAATCGGACACAAAAACTGAAAACTAATTTTTTTTGTTGTCTTGAATGTCAACAGCAATATATAAATGGAGAAAACCCTCGCAACTTCTTCTTAACGACAACCGGCACTCGGGGCGTCCCCCTGCTACCGGCTTGCGACTTCCCACGAAGAAGAATTTAACAATACTGAACCAATTCCCGCCAGTCTAACTGACGACATCACACAAAAGATGTACCTCTAGAAATTGACCCACGAAACGTCCTGATATGGGTAAAAGTGGTAATGGTAAAAAAGCTGGTGCCACCAGTACCAGGAAAGGTACTCTAATTGAATGTATTAATAACTAATAATACTACTAACAGTAACGACTACTGCTAACGTATAATTGAGCAATAAGGACATAACTGAGGAGGAAGGGTCTAATTAATTGTCCAAGGCTCCCCCTTAATTAGATTCCCTTACGAGTCTGTGTCCAAACACGATCCGCTACTAACAACTAGAGCAGGTAAATACGCAAAGCGCAAGTGAGATACCCTACGTCTCCAGTGGAGTTCGGCTACATAGCTACACTATACAAACTAAAGCGCGATATTCACAACAGTCACAACCAAACGATACCCCTCCCATACCCGGGTATGATACCCGGTATGATACCCCCGGGGTCTCATAAACCGATACCCCTAGTCCATATACCCCTGTCCCATACCCCGGGGTATGATACTCCTGTCCCATACCCCTTTTCCATACATCGGGGGGGGGGGGGTATGGGGGGCGGGGGAGGGTATCATAACCCAGGGATACGGGGGAAGGGTATCATAACCCGGGGATATGGGAGGGGGGGGGGGGGGGTATGGGCGTATCATACCCCAGGGGTATCATACCGGGTATCATACCCGGGTATGGGAGGGGTATCGTTTAGCTGTGAGTGCGCATGATATGACTAAATTGAAAGCAGAGGCGCTAGCCTACGTCTCCGCAGCTGGTGGATTTCTGCAATCTAGCCACCTAATTTCTAAAATATATCCCCTTGCTATCGGGAACCTAACCAAAGTCCTACCAAAAGTCCACGTTGGAGAAAGTCCCATCGTTGTAGACAGTCCTACCCCGCGTGACCCCCTCCGCAGCCGCAGCTAGTCACACGCCACGTGCCTCACCAGCCGGAGGTAGGGCTCCCCGCGCGCCGGCTTGGTATTGACGTCCGCGATATTATCAGCGGACGCCACCTTCTCGTTGACAACCGACCCCGCGTCGACCTTCTGGTTCACATAGAGAAACCAGACAACTGGAAAGATCTAACGAAGGAAGAGAAGAATGCTTGGGAAGACAAAGCGAAAAGAAGAAAGAAAAGCGTAATGACGAGAAGCAACAAAGACGTTTACATACTGCGAAAGAAAAAGTACAAAGACGAGCAACGATATCTGCATCATTGCAGAATGTTTCAACTTCTCGCTACAACTGCATTCTCGGAAACCAAAGTGGTTCAATTCCTTCGCAGCAAAAAGGCACATTGCCCGTTTGAAAAAGTCTGCATCGTAAAAGAAAAATACAGTAATATAAGCGGTGCGGCGAGATATGTCGAGGAGAAAGCCTTCAAAGATAAGAGACCAAGACTGACAGAAGATATGGAAGAATATCTTACCCAACATCAACTCCAGAAGCAGTGGCTGGAAGCCTTGCGAGGAGCAAATTTCGGGGAAGATGAGGCAGTGAACGGACTTTTAGAGAAGCTAGCTGAACGCGAAGCTTACGGAACAACATTCTTCAATGACTACTACAGACTAGCGGCAGCAAACAGACCAACACACGATGAAATAATAGAGTCGGCAAAGGAAATTTACGTGCTGTGGGATGCGAAGCAAAAGAGATTGAGAAAGGAGCGTAAGAAGGAGAGGGAGAGAAAGAGAGAGGGTAAGGGAGCAAATCTACTGTTTGGAGAGGGAGAGGGAGGAGAGAAAGGAGAAAAGAGAGAGAAGAACAAGAAATGGACTAAGAACGGGAAGGGCAAGGGCAACAAGAATGGGAATGATAATTCAGAGCAGGAGTGGTGGCTGACAGCGACATGCTATAACTGCTATCAGACTGGACACACTAAGCGTTTTTGCCCCAAACAAAAGTCAAGCCCCAAACGAACTAAGTAAGCTCACTCTGACTCCTCAAAGGGGAAGCAAAGAGACAAGAGTTGCAAATTTCGAAAGAAAGGAGCGCTAGCCAAAGGAGTCACTCTTATGAGGGGTGAGGTAGGAGAGGAGGGTGAGGAGGAAGGAGGAGATAAGTCTGAGGGGGAAGACAGCTCAGAAGAAGAAGAGTATGAGCTAGTCATAATGGAGGGTAGCGAAGAAGCAATGGAGGGAAACATAGAAAGTGGGGAAAGCATTATTGCTCGTGAAGCAGAGCAAGAGGGCGAGGAGGATAGTGAGCCTCCAAAGGAGCAAAGTGAAAACAAACCCTTAGATCAACCCACAAGAGCCCGTGGGGGGGGGGGGGGGGGGGGGGGGGAACTGTCGAGTGCTCCATTGGCTCGAAACACACTCCGAGACAGACCCCACAACCCTCCACACCGCACTCTCACTAGTGCTCAACACCCCAACACCTCTACAACAACTACTCCTGCCCTCACGACCTCACAAGACACACAACGTGTGCAACCCTCACCATTGCAACCAAAACCCTCGCAAATGAAAGAGAAAGAGAAACGGAATGCAAGTGAGAAACCGATACCCACACCCCCTCAGAACTCTAGACAGACAAAGAACGAAACACCACAACCCACTACATCCACTCCTAAGAGCCACATCACAGGCCCAATAACCACTCGCTGTACTGGGCTGAACTGGAAGGGAGAGCAGTGTGGAGTTAAGTTTGGACAGGGGGGGGAGTTGGGGCAAGGCAGGCGAGGCAGCAAAGAGGCTAGTGTATGCAGACTTGTGTGGTTATCATGCCCGTCAGGACCCACTATTTCCTGATATTGACCTAGCACAAGACCCTTCACGTCGCCCACGTCCTTCCCGTGATTATCCTTCAGAGAGTGATATGATGAGCATACTGAGAGAGAGGGAGGGAAAGGGGGCGAGTGCACAGCAAATCTCGCAAAAAGATACGGCAAAACCCGTGAAGAAAAACTCGGTAAGTCCCGCAAATATCGGAGAAAAAGACAAGAAAAGTGTCGAAAAACCCGGTAAGAAAGGAGTTAGTACAAATTCACGGAATGATGCCGTAATGCCAGGAAAAGAGGCACAGACCGGCGGGACTGGAAGAGAGAATGCTTGCGTTGAGACTGTGGAGCGTGTAGGAGGGACGAGAGAGGGAAAGTCTTGGCCCCCATCGCTACTACCACAAGGTCCGTCTCCTTTGGATAGAGTAGGAGACAGTGTAGAGTCACAGGCAGACCAGACAAGCGACACACACACACACGAAACACCTGTGGGGAAGAGCAGTAAAAGAGACACAGAACACGGAAAGGTAATAAGCTTTGAAGACTTTAAGAGAAGAAGTGAACAGCTGAACAACCTGTGTATTTTGGACGATGAGATGTCGTGATGATGACGAAGAAGGAAGGAGAGAGAGTAGCCGAGGCAGATGGACTGTTGACAGATGTTTTTGGGCTGTAAACGAGGTATTTCTAAAGCATGCAGCAGGCACACCACAAATCACAAGAGAGACAGTCATAGAGAAGCAAGCAGCTAGGGAACACTCAAAGTGCGAAAGCTAAGGAAAGAGCTAAGTGGGAGTGTGAGTTTAGACATAGCAAAGGACATCCAAGACCTGAGAAGACTGAAATACCTAGGTTGCTATATGCGTTGACGAAGGGAGCAGAAACGATAGTAGTGAAAGAGGGTTTGTGTTACGACCCGGACGGCAAAGAGAACGAGTTTTACTCAGAACTGTTAGGAATAATAAACTATGGGATACTCGACTTAGCTAAGAACCACGACAATCAATTTGCTCTTTTATCGTGCGATCGATGCCCCACCTTATGAAGATATGGCATGAGGTAGAAGCGAGAGGGGTTACACTGAACGCATATTTGCGGAAGTTACATTCAGGAAATGCACACAAGTTCTTCAGCCCAGAACAGGCAGCATTGAGGAAGAAGGAGTTTGACAGGAAGAGACGGGAGATAGACGGACACTCAGACATAGAGGAGGATGACGAGTTTGATCCGGAAAACCTAGAACACTCTAGAACCTCCGAGGAAATGAGGTCAGGAATTCCCATAAGCTTCAAATCGTATTGCGAAGCGCCGAGAAGAGCTTGATTGGATGTATGAGGAGAGATTCAAGAGAGAAAGGAAGGACAGAGTCCAAAAGAAAGAGAATGAGGAGGAAGAGGAGCAAGATCACAATCTCATGCTAGACGATAGCGAGACGGTAGGACGCAAGAAAAAGATGCTAGTTCAAGACAGCGGATCGTCAAGGGATATAGCATGTACACCGCACATCTTACACAACGTCCGAGAGATCGAACCCGTTAGCTTAGTCACCGGAAACGGAGAGAGTGTAGTGCGAAACATGGGAGAAGCGCGGTTGACAAGAATAGATGGATTGGGAAAGCCAGTTTTGGTAAAGAAAGATATGGTTAGACAACAGGGTGCCAGTCAACATTATGTCTACTGGAAACATGGACCACAATCACCACAGATCTATCATTCACCAGAATGGGCAATACTAATCCTGAAACACCCCATAAGGATTAAAGAGAGTGACGTGATGAGGGGGAGACTTACGCCTGGCATGCTCTATCGCTGGGACAATGAAAAGGACAAACCCCTCAACATAAACGAACGTTACAACCCCAAAGTGAAAGAGAAGAAGAAGAAGACGTGGTAGACGGGGCGGGAATACCCATAAAGAGAGAGAGTGCATGTGAGAACAAGCAAGTGAGAGTAAGTGAGAACGAGAAAACCAGAGGCAAGCGTTTTATATGCTATGTATCCTGAGAAAGGTAAGAAGGGCAAACCGATTGACATTTACGTCATACATCAGTGTAGTGGTCATAAAGCATTACCAAAGACCTATGCATTAGGCAAGGAATGGGTAGAAAAGTGACAGGAAGCGAGGATAGTGTTAGATTTTGTGAAGCTGTATGATGGGGAAAGCTAAAGTGTTACCCCGATTTAAGGTTAATGCAATTAGGAGAGCGAGTTACCCTTGTGAGATTTTACATATAGATACTTCAGGACCTTGGGCGGTCATGTCAATTCACGGTAAGTACTATAAATTTTGCGTTACAGACGATTACTCGGGGTACATCAAAGATTATTATCTACGTTACAAGAACGAGGTTGTAGACTGTTTGAAGCAAGCAGTAGCGTGGTTTGAGAGGCAGACAGGGAAGAAAGTCAGACAGATCACTTGCGACAATGAGTTCGATGTCCCAACTGAAATTATAGAGTGGTGGAAACCCCTACAATTCATTTGGAAGACTAGTGCTCCAGGTGATAAAGATGGCAACCCCATAGCTGAGAAGGTCAACGACATCACAGCCGGACCATCCCATGAGGCTAACTTACCCCAGTTTTGAGCGGAAACGGAACACACAGCCACAACCTTGCACAGCATTCTACCAGCCACGACAGGACCTAGGAAAGGAACCTCACCTTTTGAGCAATGTCTGGGCTACAGGCCAGCTATCCCGACGACTTAAGCTTATAGGATGTTTAGGTGTAATGTATATAGGAAAGCAGGTAGGCAAAGGCAACTATAGAGGAAAGCGCGTGATGTTACTTGGATACGATGTATTTAAGCAACTATACCGAGTTTGGGATGGTCGTAAGGTCATCACAAATGTGCGTAATGTACGCTTTAACCCCAATGTAGTTGGCAAGGATGCTCACCCACCCAGAGAAGTTAGATGGGACGACGAGGAATCTGAGGGGGAGAGTAGTGACACCGTACAGCTAGAACAGCCGTCAGACGAACCCGAACTTAAAAATGAGGGGGAGTTAGACAAACATGAGGAGTTAGAGGAAGAAAAAGATATTCACCGTCCAGATTCCGGTCTTCCATCAGAGTCGAAGGTAGAACTAGCTGACGACAAGGATGATGGGGCAACACCCGTCACATCGTTAGAGGCGCAGAGCCCCGAAGCAGACCACCCTAGTAGGAGGTACGTAGAGAGAGACGCGCCCACTAAGGGCGTCACTTGGGAGCAAAGTGATAAGATCACATCAGCTAACATAGTGAGAGGGAAACGAGAAGCAAAGGTTAGGATACCAGTTACACAACCACCTCCAGAAAAGAAGGCAGCAGTAAAAGCAGCTACATTGACAGGAGAGAGAGTTAGTGTGCCGGGAGTAGCTTTCGGAGAAGAATGGGCAAAGGAAGAATATGGAGACAACTGGCAACATAAAGTCAAACTAGACGAAAAGAGACGCAAGTTTATTAAGTCAAGGTTAGCTTTACGGGGAGATATGCTAGAGCCAGGAGTTAGCTATAACCCAGATCAATTGTTCGTACCCTGCGCCGCGCATCGCTCATTACTATTTTTGTCTAAGCTTGCAGCATGGCATGGACATAAGCTATATGGCATAGACTTCAAAATGCTTATCTAAATGCACGAATGCATGATCCTGTTTACGCTTATGCACCCGATGGGATAGACAGTGAAGAGCATGAAGGCATGATATGGAGAGTAGATGGAGCTCTGTATGGCGCGCCGCAAGCTGGTAGGAGATAGTATGAGATCTTAGCCCCTAAGTTAGAGGAATTAGGATTCAGGTTACTAGACTCTGATTTATGCATGTTCGTTGAAAAAGATAAGCCGATAAGAGATGCTATCATTGGTATTTTCCATGTAGATGATCTTATTTTCTAAGCGTATGACCGTTTCGCTAGTAAACTAGAAAATTTTATCCTCTTAAACGTTTGGGAGTGGCTAAGGAGTTTAAAGGGATAGAGATAGTTCAGGAAGGAGGACGCATTTTACTGCATCAGAATAAGTACCAGAAACAGATTTTAAAGGATGTAGGATATGCCGATGTCAGACCAGTTAGCACTCCTAGTGCAGAACATGAGCCCGAACCCATGGCAGAGACAAGCGCATTTAGAAAGCATTCAATTCCTAGTCTGGTAGGTAAACTTTTGTTTCTAACTAAGATGACACGTCCAGATGCAGATCAAGCACTGAATGCAGCTAGCGTGATGCAAACAGTAAGTCCAGGACTTGCCTATGATTTACTAGGTAGGATCTTCAGATATCTGAAAAGTTCGTATCGCGGTATTACATTTTACGGACCCAAATCGTCACAAGAAGGAAGGACGTACCCCAAGATTACTTTGTGGCCAGATGCTGCGCATAAGGTCTGTAAGAAAACAGGAAAGTCACGTACAGGTTATGTAGTGCTTTGGGGTGGAGACCCGGTAGCTTGGTATCGAAACGACAGACTAGAATTGCACTAAGTTCTAATGATGCGGAAATTTTTGCAGCAGCAGAGTGCATACGGGAGGGATTGGCTATCAGACACATCACAGAAGAGTTAGGTATAGCACAGAAAGGGCCGATAGAGCTTTATGAAGATAATGCACAGACTATCTTAGCAGCAGAGAGGGGAATGTCAGGACCACGTAATAAACACTTACCCTTAGAACTGCATTTCATTCATCATGCACAGAGAGACAATGAGATTAAGTTTGTAAAGGTAGGAACTAAGAAACAAATTGCAGACATACTAACCAAACATGTTCCTAAATATCAATTCGAATATCTCGTCAGTAAATTTATGATAACACTTGATCCATAATTTTACATCTCAAGTCTGCAAACTCATGCAAATTTACGCAACTTATGTTATTCTTTTGTGAGTTTTCTCTCTATGAAGTGTGCAGGAAGCATTTCGCGCAGGTAGTTGAGCGGCATCTTTTAGAGTTGTTCCCGTCGAAGTGTAAGTCGAGCGCGAATGCGAAGCGCGTGGTTCAGACCACCATCGGTCGCATTGTGACAAGAGCGGGAAGGACACGAACCATCGGACCCGACCGTACTTCGCGTAGTTTTATATTGGCGGAATGGCGGAATTAACTAATTGTATTGGACTCAAGGAGTCAAATGATATAATTCAGTTTACGTAATGATATGGTCAAACTTCAAGGACCTACTGCTAATGTTTTAATCGTATCGAGATGCCATCGCGGCAAAGAAGCAAAGGCAGGTGGATTGGAATAGAATGGCGATTATTCAGCTTTGTAACTCAACAATCATTTCATTTTATAACTTGAAATGATGGCCATTTACCGCATCGTAATAGTTATTAATTGTAGATGTATTGATTGATAATTTGCTCATTGACATAGAACTAAGGGGGAGCGTTGGTAGGATAACTACGTTTACTGTTAGTAATTGCGGCTTTGTGACTGGTAAGTAATTTATTCGAATAGTCGAATGACCGCATAGTTCTAGTCAATAATGGTAACGGACGTAACGGACTATATTGGCATTTCAGGATTGGACAATATAATAATTACAGTTGTGCGGACTTTATTTCAGTTTCGTTATTACCTTTGAGTTTGTCAGTTCTGCTATCTACGTGCGGATTAAAAGTGTCGATTGGTATCGTGGCTTCTAACGGAGTCTCTCAGCAAACCGGCGTGTAAGGTATTAGGTCCCTGAGTGACCGGGTATTTACCTAATCAACGTGAACATGATTACTACCGTCAAGTTTTAATAAACAAATTTTAAAAATTCTTTGTCAACTCATCTTTTGTCTCAAAAAAATCAGTGTGGATCCACTTCTAGTAGTGGACCGAGTGGACCGTACAGTTAAACTTAAAACGTTATATATTATATTGTAATATATTAACTAGTTCAACTGCTTTGCTACTGCTTGGTTCAAGTAGCTGGTAGCTAGTAGTGTAGTTGTGGTAGTAGTAGTAGTATTAGTAGTATGTAGTAGTATTTAGTAAGTATGTAGTAAGTGTGTAGTATGCGGTAGTATGCGGTAGTAGGTAGTAGCAGTAGTAGTAGCAGTAGTAGTAGTAGTAGTAGTAGTAGTAGTAGTAGTAGTAGTAGCAGTAGCAGTAGCAGTAGCAGCAGTAGCAGTAGTAGTAGTAGTAGTAATAGTAGTAGTAGTAGTAGTAGTAGTAGTAGTAGAAGTAGTAGTAGTAGCAGTAGTATTAGCAGTAGCAATAGCAGTAGTAGCACTGAGTGGTAGTAGTAATACTAGTTCTAGTAGTAGTAGTAGTAGTAGTAGTAGTAGTAGTAGTAGTAGTAGTAGTAGTAGCAGTAGTAGTAGTAGTAGCAGTAGTAGCAGTAGTAGTAGTACTGAGTAGTGGTAGTACAATTCCGACCTGAACGCAGTGGTCAGTCCGCTTTGCATTTATTCGTAATATAATGATCATATGATGTCAATTGTGGAAGTCGGACTCTGTGTTCATTACTGAATGCCTTAAATCTGGCAGGGAAATTTGGGCGGATTTCAGCTTCCGTTAATTACAAATCTTGTTATTGCGAACCCCACTAGAGACCAGAATAATCCATGTCTAACGTGTGGTCTCTCGTCCCCCCCCCCCCCCCCCCCCACCTTTGACTTTTAAATGGTATGTAATACTATGTGTATGTATGTATAATAATGTATATGTATGTATACGTATGTGTATATATGTGTGTGTATATGCAATATTATGCATACGCATATGTATATGCTCAGGTATATTTGTATGTATATGTATGCATGTATATATATGTATTTGTATTATATCGCTGTGTGTTGTATATGCATGTGTATACGTATACAAATACGTATGCGTATGCGTATACCTTTACGTGACAGTACGAATACGTACACGTGTATATGTACTTTGTGTGTATGCGTATACGTATATATACGTTTATGTTCATATATATATATATATACTATATATATATACTATATATATATATATATATATATATATATTTACGCATTTGATCACGTATTGAATAACAACTAAAAAAAAATAATAATACATTTTCTGATGAACTTTATATGTATGTACATGATTACGTATTGTGTGATATATACATAAACAATCAGCTAAAGCCCTACACTCAGCCGTAAAATCTGAACAAATGCAAAAGTTTACCACATCGCACAACAGCTGAACTTCGTTAGAATCCATCATTCTCTGTAACACTGACCCTTAACCTGTCAGTGATCTTTTATCATTAGCTGAACTTCTAGCTAGTTTGCGGTTGCTTAGCGGTGCGAAACGGCGAAAT
>WBZZ01006534.1:60000-62500 GCA_019918135.1 Paulinella micropora | reverse complement strand
CTGATGATCGGGGCCACCGATGGAGCTCCTGAGGGCAAGACTGCACTAAGCCGAGGTTATTCCGCAGTCCCAGCAACCTCTTGCAAGACGTCACCGAATGTGCAAGTGCATACACCAAGCGCGGTTGCTAGAGCTGCCTCGAAACCCCACCCATAACAATCTGGTGCCAGCTGGGTCCTGGGCTATCAACCAGCATATGCGGAGTTTAAGATCTTTTACGCGCGCAACGACCCTCCTCCCCAGCATCTACCACCAAAGGGTTATGAGTTGGCGTCACAGTTTAACGCCTTGAGGCCATTGGGCTGAATAATAATAATAATAATAATAATAATAATAATAATAATAATAATAATAATAATAATAATAACTAGGGGCTGCGCCAACAGCTGAAAGGATGGTTTACCGGTGCGCTTCGCGCACCAAACCCCGCCAGCCCCGCTTCTTATCACTTTCTGGAGAGCCCCCCGGACCCCCTCCCCCCCTCTCCCGCCCCCTTTCCCTTCGACAGGGTACGTTGCATTGGCGTCTGGTGGCCAAAAACCTCAATTTTCAGGTGTGGGTGCCACCCGCGACCAGAACGGGTAGGTACAATCACAGGGCTCCCCCGAACCCCCCTTTCCCTTCGACAGGGTACGTTGAATTGCCGGGGGTGCCCCAAAGGGCGCCTGGTGGCAAAAAACCTCAATTCTCAGGTGTGGGTGCCACCCACGACCAGAACGGGTACGTACAGAGCTCCCCCGGACCCACCCTTTCCCTTCGACAGGGTACGTTGAATTGCCGGAGGTGCCGCAAAGGGCGCCAGGGCAAAAAAAACCTCAATTTTCAGGTTGGGTGCCACCCGCGACCAGAACGGGTACGTACAATCACAGGGCTGGGGTTCCCGGGGAGAGGGCCCCCCCGGGACCCCCCCCCCCCCCCCCCTGCCCCGTCGACAGGGTACGTTCAATTGCCGGAGGCACCGCAAGTACTGCCAAAAACAAGGAAATTTGGCACCATGACACTCCCCTAACGCAAATATTTGCGTGAATTCCACAAAAACTACACCAGCATCGAGATCGAGTCTGGGGCTAACCAACCTGCCAATATGAGCTCCCAACTTCTCCTGGTTCACACAAACCATGATTTATTCCGATGGGGGGTGCAAAAAAAGGCCAAAAAAACAAGGAAATTTGGCATTCAGGACACTCCCCTAACGCAAATATTTGCGTGAATTCAAAAAATTATATCAGCATCAAGATCGAGTCTGGGGTAGCCACCCTGTCAATATGAGCCCCCAACTCTTCCTGGTTCACACAAACCATGATTTATTCCGACGAGAGTGCCAAAAAAAAGCCTTTAAAAAAAAACGAATTTTCGCATTCAGGACACTCCCCTAACGCAAAGATTTGCGTGAATTCCAAAGAAATCATATCAGCATCAACATCGAGTCTGGGGCTATCCACCCTGTCAATATGAGCTCCCAACTCCTCCTGGTTCACACAAACCATGATTTATTCCAATCGGGGTGTGAAAAAAAAGAAGGAATTTTGGCATTCAGGACACTGCCCTAACGCAAATATTTGCGTAAATTCCAAAAAAATCATATCAGCATCAATATTGAGTCTGGGGCTAATCACCCTGCAAATATGAGCTCGCAACTCCTCCTGGTTCCGACAAACCATGATTTATTCCGACAGGGGTGCGGAAATGCTGGGGGGGGGGGGTACCCAGACTCGATGTTGATGCTGGTGGAATTCACGCAAATATTTTGCGATAGGGGAGTGTCCTGAATGCCAAATCCCTAGTTTTTTCACCCCATTTCTGCACCTCCTGTTGGAATAAATCATGATGTGTGGGAACTAGGAGAAGTTGGGAGCTCATATTAACAGGGTGGTTAGCCCCAGACTCGATGTTGATGCTGGTATAATGTTTTCGGACTTCACGCAAATATTTGCGCTAGTGGAGTGTCCTGAATGCCAACATTTCTTGTTTTTTTAAAGCCTACTTTCTGCATCCCCGTCGGAATAAATCATGGTTTGTGTGAACCAGGAGGAGTTGGGAGCTCATATTTGCAGGGCAGCTAGCCTCGACTCGATGTTGATGTTAATATACTTTTTTTGGAATTCACGCAAATATTTGCGTTAGGGGAGTGTCCTGAATGCCAAAATTCCTTGTTTTTTGGGAGTACTTGCCGGTATCTCCGGCAATAGAACGTACCCTGTCGACGGAGAAGGGGGGGGGGGGGGGGAGGGGGGGGGGGTCCGGGGGGGGCCTCCCAACGGGAACCCAAGCCCTGCAATTGTACGTACCCGAAGCCAATTTGCCTGCACCAAAATGAATGGCTGAGAATGCTCCAAGGCTCCCAAAGTTGTACCAGAAGGGTTGAGAGGCTGATTTTTTGGTTTTCACAACCTTGGGACGCGCTCTAGGTAGTGAACCAGTTGAAATAGAGATTTACGAAGATTTCGGCAAAGTAATGCCAAAATGTATGGCTGAGAATGCTCCAAGGCTTTAAGAGGGG
>WBZZ01006533.1:0-17500 GCA_019918135.1 Paulinella micropora | reverse complement strand
CTGTGCTAACCCTTCCCGTGCTGAGCTACAAGAGCGTGTAGGTAGGTAGATAGTAGATAGGTAGATAGTAGATAGTAGATAGTAGATAGGTAGATAGGAAGATAGGTAGATAGGTAGATAGTAGATTAGTAGATATGCATGTATGAATGCGGACCCAGTCGTAGTCGGCGACAAGGGGGGCGACCAGCACGAGCAGCGCGGCCAGACAGACAGGACCGCCCAGCACAGTCACTGCCACCACCTGCATGTGTATGTGTGTGTGTCGTGTGTGTGTGTCGTGTGTGTGTGTGTGTGTGTGTGTGTGTATGTGTGTGTACCAACAGACGCAGCTTGTTCACGATCACCGCTCCAAACGCCTAGACATGTATGTACGTATGTATGCACTTGCGCGTAGATACATAAACACACACATAACATACATGAGACATACACATCTTCTCATTCAGCCCCGCCTGGCCTTGTTTGGTCTGTACTTGTGCGTAGATAGATAGACAGACAGACAGATAGATTGATAGATAGATAGATAGATAGATAGATAGATAGATAGATAGATAGATAGATAGATAGATAGATAGATAGATAGATAGACACCTTCTCGTTGAGCCCCGCCTTGCCTTGCTTGTTCTGCACTTGCGCGTATATTTGCGCGACGAAGAAGTCGATGGAGACGAGCAACGTCACGCCGTGCACGAACAAGACCGCAAAGATGTAGACCGAGTAGGAGATGGACGTCCAGCGAGGCACCAGCACCATCAGGAAGTCGTTGACCCAGAAGAACAAGATCAGTGCTGTGCGGAAGCCTTTGGAGCGTTGTACGACCTCGGCCACGCTCGTTCTGAACTGCGCCTTGGTGCTGTGCGTGTAGCGCACCCCTGACATGTTCGCCGTCTTCACTTTTATCTGCCCAAACACACACACACACACACACATACGCACATACATACACACACAGAGCATGGTTTGTGCTTGTGTGTGTCTCTTTTCCCCTCTTCGCACCTTTGCAGCGCACATGCGGCGATTTGTTCCGGGGACTAACAAATCACTTGGCGCAAAATTCCCGCAAATTCCGGTCATAAATTGCGCTAATTTCCCGGGTTGGTGGCGCGGGCCGTGGGGACCAGCACGTTGAAGTACTTGAGTGTGAAGAGGACGCCGGCGGTCCAGAGACAGGAGAGGAAGACGACGAGCAGCAGGTTGAGCAAGAGCTTGCCGTCGTAGATAAACCAGCCCGTGCCCAGACGAATCGAGCTGACCACACAACAGACACAACACGTAGCACGCACAGCATATACACCACGCACCACGCACCACACACCCTACACCACACACCACACACCACACTCCACACTGCACACACCACGCACACCATACGCACGCCACGCCAACGTCGAGGCCCACAGCAAGCGGACAGGGAAGAGCAAACATTCCGACATCATGCCACGACACATGAGCGTAGACAGGTGAGAACAAAATGCGGACATCATACCAAGAGTAGGGAAAGGTGAGAGCGAAATGCGGACATCACGCCACGAATAAGTTTACCTGTATGCGGCCTGTGTCAGGCAGAGCGTGCCGATGGCAAAGAAGAGCTTGCGACGCAGAAAGCCCTTGCGGTGCAGCAGCAAGATGGCCATGATGTTGAGCAGGCAGTACGCCACGCCCAGGGCGTCGAACAGCGGCGCGAACCAGGCCGGCGCGGCGCAGATGGCCAGCGTCCGGAACTCGGTCCGTACGGTCCAACCCGCAGGACAGACCACCGCCATATGCTGGAAATGTGAGGGTGTGTGTGTGTGTGTGTATGTGTATGTATGTATGTATGTATGTATGTATGTATTATGCTAGGTTATGTTTCATACATTATGTTATGTGTTATGTTATGTTATGTTATGTTATGACATGTACTATACATACATACATACATACATACATGCATGCATGCATGCATGCATACATACATACATACATACATACATACATATATGCATACATGCTGCATGTATGCATGCGTACATACATATGTTACATACATACATACATACATACGTGCATTATATCTATCTATCTATCTATACATACATACTTACATGCATACATACTTGCATGCATACAGACAGACATACACATACAACATACAAACACACACACACACACATACACATACACACCCACCCGCACACACATACATACATACATACACTACATACATACATACATACATACATACATACATACATACATGCATGCATGCATACCTACCTACCTACCCACCTACCTTACCTACCTACCTACCTACTTACCTACCTACCTACCTACCTATCTACCTACCTACATGTGTATGTATGTATGCATGTACGTATATATGTACATATGTATGTATGCATGCATGCATGTATGTATGTATGCATGTATGTATGTATGCATGTATGTATGCATGCATGTATGTATGTATGTATGTATGTGTCTGTATGTGTGTATGCATGCATGTATGCATGCATGCATGTATGTATGTATGTATGTATGTATGTATGTATGTATGTGTGTGTGCATTGTGTGTATGGAACTATGTATCTATATATGTATGTATGTATGTATGTATATTGGTATGTATATTTGTATGTATGTATGTATGTATGTATGTGTGTATGTATGTATGCATGTATGTCTGTTTGTATGTTAGGTATGTTAGGTATGTTAGGTACATACATGCATACATACATACATACATACATACACATGCATACCTTAGGGTTATGTTATGTTTATGTTATGTTTATGTTATGTTATCTTATGTTATGTTATGTTATGTGATGTGATGTGATGTGATGTTATGTTATTTTACGTTATGTTATGTTATGTTATGTTATATTATGGTATGGTATGCTACGCTAATGTTATGTTATGTTATGTTATGTTATGTTATGTTATGTTATTTTATGCTATGTTCTGTTAACATAACATAACATAACATAACATAACAAGAACATAGCATAAAATAACATAGCATAACATACATAACATAACATCTAAACATAACATCTAAACATAACATAACATAACAAAACATAACATAACATAACAAACACTTGAAATGTATCTATACATGCATGCATAAATGTCTGGATGCGGGTACGTGTGAGAGAGTTCGTGTGGGTTAAATATGAGGGCATGCATATTGGTGTTAGTATTTGCTGTCATTAGTATGGAAAACAAGCAAACAAATCAGCAGCACAGTCATTCGTTGGGTTGCACAGTGGAGTCCTCACGAACAACCAAGATAGTCACATCAAGACGATAGAACACAACGTAAAATCAAACAAACAAAGACACAATAAAGAATGATGACATGAGTACTGACATGGAACACATTTAGTTTCCAAGACACTCTGACACTTTAACAGTCTCCTTTTTTACCAAGACACAAACTTTCACCGCAATTTTGCGGCGGTTGATTTTATTTTCTCGGACGTTGGAAGCAGACCGTAATCAGCGGCACAAATCCTTTCGCGTCAAAAGCTCTGACCCAGAAAAAAAAAGCTCTGAGCCCCAAAATATTCGATGCCGTTTTCGCTGGTTGGGACCGCTTTGGGACACCTTTTTGTCACTTCTGCGCTGATGGACCAGTACCTGAGCGCTCACGATACCGGAACCGTACGTGTGTAAAAAATAAAAAAAATATCAAAAAAATAAAAAAAAAAACTCTATCTGTAAGTACTTCTGTATCCTTTTATTTTTCTTCTATCCATCCTATTGTCTTCTTTTCCATTGAACCTTGCGTATTGTAAAAGATACACACACACACACCCAAAAAAAAAAAAAAAAAAAAAATTTGGGTGGTGTTTGTTTCTCCTTGACCGGTCCATATCGATTTGCAACGCCAACACGCAAGACAACTGCAAGATATCAAGATGGAAACCAAGGCACGACGCCTGAGCATCGCCATTACCATTCCCCCCCGACCTGACAATGCCGATGTCTCCTCCACAACTTTTCAACGTCCGGACCGAAAAATGAGGTTTACTGGGCGTGCTCTGCAGAATAGCGAGTGGACCAGCCAAGGTACCTCTCCTTGCTGTATCTGTAAATGTGTCTTTATAAGCCTCTCCTTGCTGTATCTATAAATGTGTCTTTATAAGCCTGACGCTGCTGCCGCTGCTTCCTGGCCATGCCTCTTCTGTTCCGTCCTTTGTAGTACTCTTGATGGATAAAATCGACGTCCGTAATCTAAAATGCGTGTTCCTGGCTTACTCGTGAGTAGGTTTCAGTCCTAGTCCGTGCACCGCTCGCCGCAAGTCTCCGCGCTTCAGCCCTTACATAAAGCGAAGTCTGTCCAGAAGCGCCTCGAGGTCAAGAAAGCTTGATGATGGATATATTCTGTATGAAACGAAGTCTTGCATTCTTTTTGTCCCTCAAAGTTTGCGTCATGACTGTCTTGGTCAGGGACGGGTTGTCCTCCCTGTGCATCACTCAGTCGGTGTCTCCGTGCTCTTCCCCGTGCATCTCGCAGTCGTCTACGCCGGTCTTCCAGCGAGATATGGATTTCAGCTTGGTGCGCATGACTCAGTGTGCCACCCCATCTATGCTTGCTCGCACTCTGCGTCGGGACGGAGCTCCTACAACGCCGTTGGACCGGGCCGTGGATATGGTCACCTGCTTTGTGATTTTTGTATCTCTTCAAGTTTTCCTCTTACCGCAGAGTTTGAAAAGTTGTGACTCACGAAAATCCTGCCTGCTGCAGTATCTGAAGAACGATGAGCTAGGCGCGTTGATCGAAGATCTTCAAAACTACCAGATAACGAAGTAGCGGAAGCAGGCGAACTAGTAAGTAAGATAATTGTGGTGGCGTGAATCACTGCTTCTCTGAAACTCGTCCACACAACTTAAGCAAGACTGTCAGCGTGCATCGCATCTGCACATCTGTGATGGCATCACCGACATACTGGACTCAAGTTCAACCTAGGACGAAGAACGCTCCGAACGATCGGCTTGTTTCAGATGCTGGAATGCTTTTCAGTTCGTGAGCGGATGCAAGCGTCGAATGTAGACACTTTCGAAATCAAGTGAAGAATCACGTGGCTAGCCAGATCCAGCTTGTAAGTTTCAACTGCCGTGAGAAATCACGTGTCCGTTAACCAGATTCAGGTTCTTCAGGTTCAAGTTCGCCAAAACTTGA
Source organism: Paulinella micropora (assembly GCA_019918135.1). Classification (NCBI taxonomy): domain Eukaryota; phylum Cercozoa; class Imbricatea; order Euglyphida; family Paulinellidae; genus Paulinella; species Paulinella micropora. The sequence goes on along the minus strand of WBZZ01006533.1, from coordinate 12,330 downwards.
CATCTAGAGACACAACGATCACTAACTGTACATATTACGTTGCGCGGCGAAGTTGTAAAAATTTTTTTAGATAGTTTTATGGGGAAGAAGCAAAAAGTCGTATCATATCCTCACAATCAACTTAATTTATTTGAGTTAATTTTATTTATTTTTTTTTTTTACTATGTAGGTCTGAGGAATTTAAGAACTACGTTAATTATGGAAATCAATTTTTATTTATTTAAATGAAGTTCGAGTCATGATTTGACTTGATAGCAACTTCCGTCGCACTTTCGTAACAATTTCTGTCAGCACACGGAGCCGCTGTGAATTTTTGTACTGTTAAGCACTCTTTAATACTAATTTTTTTTTTCGCAGCTCCTATTTCAAACAGGGATCGTAGGATTAGGATAGGTAATTAGAAAGTTCTTGTCAGTGCATAAGCTACGTTATAATAGTTTCTTAAAATCCCCGAAGATAGCTCGTTAAAAAGTCGGTAATACAACCAAACACAAATCCCTAAAGGAGAATAATGTCTCGTTATATTAGCTCAGTGAAACCGCACAAAAGAAAGCGGCAACAGACCAAGGCTAACATGGCATTAGGTCAAATCCGGCTAAACGATATTGAAATAATGGGAAGAAACTAGGTGCACCTGACACCAAAAAAAGTGTACTTGTTACCGGCTATCCGGGGGGTGATGCCTACAGTACCCATTCCCATTTTTATGACGGAAATATGCAATATTTTCGTCATATGATTGCTGATTTCTTTTCTGCACCAACGCCACGGGGTGTTGCAACTATGTGCATTAACCCACTGATAGACGGTGCATTGGATATATAAAACGCATACGCCAGGCACGAATCAACGATAAATCTCTAGCCTTGTCTTTGTAAATAAAAAACTCCTCCTTCCCCACTCGTTGTCCCCCCCGTAACTTAATTCTGAGGCAGTATGTCAAGAACGATAGTATTACTATTAAAAAATAAGAGCAGCATTATAATTTTTCTCCTCCTTCAAAAACACTTCCGATCAGTAAATACATTGTCTTTTAATAACATACCCTTGTATACAATCGGTTATCTTAATATAGTACTAGGGGCCAGTCCTAATAACTATATCCAAAGCCGGGGTGAGTGAGCCCGACCATGCGATATGCCGACACAAGTAGAGACGGACCGTGCACTGGTATGACGATTTTGAGTATATCCAAAGAAAAATATTTAATATGTCTACTAGGAGAACATTTTTGAGAACATCACCCTGAGTACTTGTTGCAGGGTCGTACCAGGAACACCATCGCTAAACTCACCAGCGATCCCCTTATACGGTGTCGTATCAATTTGCCGATTGACCTTCGCACTCATATGTTGCGATAGAAATGCCAAGTAACAACAATGGTAAAAAATTATTTCAATAAGACATGATCTGGCATGGGTAATATGAAATTAATCCACATGCGGTCGCTCAATGTCCGACGCGTGATAAAAGAAAATTGTCACTTACTGCCTTCGTCGCCTTGCGCGAACTTCTTTGCCAGGTGGCGGGCCGCCAACAAAAGTCAAGTCAAACTTCGACTCCTCAAGACTGTCCCAAATTCCGTTCGGGATGGCGCCCAATGATAAGTCAAAAGGGATGTCCAGCACTCCCCTAGGCAGTGACTGAATAGTCCACGCAGTGTGGTCTTTATCTCGAGGGGTAATAGTACCATCCCAAGTCTCGAGATCTTTTGCGTCTTTGTATACCGGTAAATATTGTCTAGCTTTTGGATCCTCAACAGGGTCCATGCTTCTCCAGAAATGGAGTACCGGTTGTATTGTTTTTGCTGCTAAGGATCTCTTCGATGTCCGTGCTGCCCGCGTAGTCTGCGGGACTGCCACAGCTCGCATGAGATAAAGATCTGAGAGATTGTCATCGGCAACATGAGGTTCTGCCGGTCGCATCAGATAAAAAGCGTCTTGGACCCACTTGATGGTCGCTATCGCCTCGCCTTTCTTCCACCTCGCATGGCGAATGTCCACATTACCCGCGTTTGGGTTAGTGTCTTTCTCCCCTCCTCCTCCATGAACATCCGCCGCTCGCGTCGACCTCGCCACCTTCCTCGGTTGGTCAAAAATAAGATCGTTTTGCGCTCTCGTCATCTGCGCCTCCGTGAACTTCTCCTTCGTACCGCCGCGGACTATGGGGGCTTTAGACTGAGTCCCCGCCGCGCTTTTGCGGTTTGAGCCTTTCTTATTCTCCTTCTCGGTCTCCTCCTTCTCCGAGACTGGTGCCCGATAGGCATTTTCCTCTTCTAAGGTATCCTCCTTATTGATAGGCGGTACCTCTTTGAAATCCTCCTTCATTCGTTTCAACGCCTCCTCAACGGATTCATCCTCAAGTAAGAAGGGGTCATATTTGATCAGCCTTCGAACATTCACGATTTGCACCTTCCCTCTACCCCTGATCTTATAGTTCAGAGGTCCCATCTGATCCATGATCTGGTATGGTCCTTTCCAGTGGGTAAACAGCTTAGAGCTAACCCCCTTGGGTACTTGAGGATGGTACAGGAGTACAATATCCCCAACCTGGAAACGGACTTGATCTAAGTGCGCTTGTCGCACTCCTTGTGCATCAGTCTTTCTGCGCTCCGCCTCCCTGTGCGCCGCAACTATTTCTCCGCCTCCATCTTCGCTCTTAGTCTCATCCCGAACAACTCATCCTCATCTGCCCAAGTATCCTTTGGGTGCAGAAGCGAGGTTGGGATACTAGGCTCTCGGCCGTAAACCAATTGATATGGCGAGACTGAGCTTCTGGCTCCTCCTAGTGCCGATGAGGGTAGACAGTTCATTGCAAAGGCAAATGAAGGTGCTGCCTCCACCCAGGCTCTCTGATTCTCCTTCTTCATACAGTACATCTTAAGCGAGGCTTTGAGGGGTCTATGTACCCGCTCGATCTTGCCATTCGCTCTCGGGTTATAGGCAGTAACATATTGCCATTTCATTCCGTAGTACTTAGATAGTCTGTCGATGACTTCATTATTAAAGTCAGAACCTCGATCAGAACATATCTTTCTAGGCACTCCGATCTGCGAGACGATCCTGTCGATCAGAGCCTCCGCAGTTGTCTTGCCTGTAACGTCCTTAACAGGAACAACCCACACATAATTGGTGGCTCGATCAATGGCAGTAAGAAGGTATCTGTACCCTTCGGCCGATTCGGGGAAAGGTCCCACATGATCGATGTGTAAGAATTCAAACATCCCGGCGTGTAAAGGGAATGTACCGATCAGGCCAAAATTCGCCTTCAGCGGTGTCTTTGTGGTCTTGCATGGGATGCATGCGTCCACTTCTCTGTCTATCTCCTCCTTCATCCCCTTCCACCAAAATCGCCTCGCTATGAACCAATGGGTTCTTTGTCGACCCGGATGTGCCAGCAAGGGGCAGTTATGGGCAGCGACATATATAAAGCGCCTCAACTTCTCTGGTACCCAGAGGGTCCATTTATCCGGCTGTGACGCAAATCTGCAGTGCTGGCCCTTGTACCACAATAGCCCATCTCTCCACGCCATCTCCTTCATCTGATCTTTGATCTGCGGAGTCTTTTTAAGCTCATTAGGGCTCTTCTATAACGTTATGAGCTCCTTGAACTCCGGATTCGTCGCCTGTTGTTGCCTCCATGCGGTAGGCGAGGCGATATGGACAGTACCGTCCTCCAACCTTACTCCTACCCTTTCCGGGTCTTCATCAAGCTCGCTTCGATTTTCCTGCGGAGGTTCAGTACAGACCTCAGTCGTCTCCTCCTCCTCTTTTATATTCGCCTTCGCGTTCTCATATGCCTCATAAGACCACTCAGCGTCTTCGAGAACATATGCCTCACAGCATATGCCATGATCCGGGCCTTGAGGACTATATCGTAGACCCGTGCGGTCATAACGAACGCCTCTTGCCATCTGCATCGTCTCTATGTGGTTTACCTCGTACACCTTGTCCGTGGACAGATCTATCATCTCCACTGATGGTACGAGAGCCGACACCTCTGACTGAAACTCTAGCCTGGAAAGGCTATCAGCGACTACGTTTCGCTTTCCCGGTAAGTAGACCATCGTGAAATTGAAACATGACAAGAAAGCTTGCCACCGCGCCAAACGGCCGGTTTGTTCATGATTCATCAACCAAAAAAGGTTATGATGATCGGTCCTAACCGTGAATAGAGGTCCTCCCCATAGGTATTCTCTGAGCCTCTTGAGAGCCCATACTACTGCCAACGCCTCTCTCTGTCGCGTGCAGTAATTTCGCTCTGCCGCACACAGCTTTCTACTAATAAACATGATCGGGCGCAACTTCTTCTCCTCATCTTCTTGTTGCAGCACCGCGCCAATCGCAAACTTAGATGCATCTGTGTCGACTACGAACGGCTTCGTAAAGTCGGGCATCATAAGTACTAATCCGCCGTCCTTGGGATCTTTATAAATGAGATCTTTGAGCGTATTAAACGCCTGCAAAGCCTCCTCATCCCACTTCTCAAAGTCTCCGAAATCAATCATCTTCTCCAACTTAGCTCGAGTTGCACCCCAATCGGGTATGAACTGGCTGTAGTACTGTGCCATCGCAAGAAAAGAGTGTAACTCCGTGCGATTCCTTGGCAACTGTCTACTCACGATCTCCTCTCTCTTTTCGCGCGATATCGAGACTCTATTATGAGAAATCTCGTAACCCAAATACGTCACACTTGTCTTGGCGAGTTGACATTTCTTTAAGTTGCATTTCAGGCCAAAAGCGCCGATGCGCCTGAAGACGTCTGACAAATGATCGATATGCTCCTCCATTGTGTTAGAGTATACGATGATGTCATCGATGTAGCAAAATGCATATTCTCCCGCCTTCTGTCCTCTCCTTCTCATAAAACCATCCGCCGACTGGTCGTCATATTGACCGCTCAGCATCTTCTGCATCGCCTTCTGAAAGAGTCCCGGGGCCTGTTTAAGTCCCATCGGAAGCACCTTCCACTGGTATATTTCCATACCCACAACGAATGCAGTCAGCCATCTGGATTTCTCGTCCATGCCAGAAGCCGTTCTTAAGGTCGATGACCGAATAGAATTTACCATTCCGCAGCACTCTTCTGCCCTCTTCTAAGGTCGGCAGAGGATTTCTCTCTTCCTCTAGCACCTTATTCACACGGGCATAATTGATCGTCAAACGCCATTCTCCTCCTGGCTTAGGGACGATTTTCGGTTGAGAGACAATTGGAGATGTAGATCTCTCAATAAAGCCCTCATTGAGCAACTGCCTTACATTCTCCTCCGCTATCTTCGCCTCATGTATGCTCAAATTTGCACTCCGTGGTGCCGGAGATGGCTCCGCACCCGGTATCTTGTAAATGACTGCAGTGAAGTCCTCAGACTTTACACCACCTGCCCGAGGAGGGTCGAAAATTTCTCTATACACCTCCATCTTAGCTTTGAGAAGCTCTTTTTCTCTCTCTCCGTGCCCACTCCTTTTAGGATTTTCCGCGCCACCGCTTGGAAATCTTCCTCCGACATCTTCTTATGCTCCTTGAGGGGCGCTAAGTCCTCCTCCAAACTCATATCCTCCTCCGACAAATCGTCTAGTCCCGTTCTTTCATACGTGACTGTGTCCGGCTCATCATCATGGCCAATTCCGACAAGCATATCAATAAGGTTCGCGTATTGTATCGGAGCCTTACGGGTGTAAAAACCATCAAAGCATGTGAAGGCTTGAGGTATTAATTTCAACTTGTCCTGGGCTCTGAGCTTCTGCTTGTAAGCACTGCTCTGCTCACGAGACCCGAGTCGACAAGCCACCACTAATTGTTGCTTGCGGGAGGGCACCTGTATAGGATGATCAATAAGCCTGTCCCTTATCTCCTGTGCCCATATCGCCTTCTCATTGTATGGCCGAATGACAGAGTACGGCTTGTTGCTCTCAAACAGAGTCCGTAAACACCTTTTCACTTCCGTTAATGAGCGCGGCCAGGTGGGCACGTCACCCCAAAAGTTAGTGATAAAAGTTTTAATGTCATCCGCTGGAGTATCGGGGATACGCCCCTTCCTCCTTGGCACGAACGCCTCTCTCTTCTCATCTGACACCTTCGCGTGGTAACAGTAGCCATTAGTAATATGGACATCTGCAACGCCACCTTCTGCGAATCTGGCCAACGACGGGCACTGTTTCGCAACACATATTATCTCCTCATTACGCGCTACGACTAAGTCATCAATAGACTTTTTGTCCCATGCGGGAATCGTAACCGTATACGCCTGCATCTCCGTCTCCCAATTGTCGGTCCAGGACAGTTCGTCCTGCACTGTGACATAGGGGTGCACATAGGCTTCAGTTACCTCATGTACGAAGGCCAACTTTTTTATCTCCGTTGCTAGACTCAGCTCAAAAGCCTCGTAGGAGTCAGTAGCGGTCATCGGATTAATATCCTCCTCCTCTCCTCTCTTCACTCCATAAATTACCCGCCGTGCGGCGCAATCGATCACAGCCCCCATCGTAGCCAATTGGTCATACGACAGCAGGATTGAACCGTGGTAATCGGGGACAACATAGAGGTCCGCACGATATACTCGACCGGATGTCAATTTAAAAATTAATGTGATGATGCCCGTAATTTCTGTACGGCTGCCTACCCCTTTTAGGGTCCCCTTTGTTTTTCTAGTGTTTTTGTCCACCCATGCCCGGTGACCGTTTAAAAACTTCCGGCCGACAATATTAATATTCGCCATCGTATCATTACCAACTTTCAATGTGGTTTGTAAAGTTTCACAAAAGAGGTCAGTGTAGCATAGCGCGTCCGGTCTGTGTAAACTAGCCGCTAGCACATGAATTTTTTGTTCTAAGGTTTTGAGTCTAAGCTCAAGTTCCTTGTCCTCTTTTCGTTCCTCCTCCTTCCTCTCTAGCTTAGCCTCTCGAGTATCCGGGTCTTCCGGTATCTCGGGTGTCTGTGAGACAGAGTCTGGTACACTGAGTGTACATGTGTCTACAGTAGAGACTATTGAGTCCGTCGGCGGCGAAACGACCCGCTGTTTCTTTGCAGGCGAAGGCCCAGCATTCGGTTTCGGTTTCCTCTCATCCATCGCCTTCTTCGCCTTCCTATTTGCATCATTTATCATATTAGCTCTCGAAGGATGGACTAGCAAATTCTTACCTTGAGGCTTTTGAGGCTGTGTGCCTTCAACTTCACGTCTAGGAGGTACGGGACTGATCGTATTCTGTTCAACAACAGCAGGCATAACCGTGACTGTCGGATTAAAAAGAAAGTTTTTGTCCCCTTCTCCCTCTTCTCCTCCCGTCATTCTAAGACTTCAATACGCTCACCTGGGTCGGTGCCAGCGTCTTGTTGGTCCCCACTCGCAGCGGCATATGCCTGCTGGGGATAGTTGGAGCTGGAACTGGAGCTAGAGCTATTCCACTATCCGCTTCCTCTGGGAGGGCGCGTTGGGGTCCTCGTTGGGGTCCAGCCTCCACTTGGACGATAGCCCGTGTGGCCTCGACCTCCCCTTCCTCCTCCTCTTTGCGTCCCTCGGGACCCTCGAGACGATCCTCTCATTCCTCCTCCTCTTGTCGGCGCCATTGGTCGGCCCTGTTGTTGTTATTTCGCCTCCTTCTTCTGCATCTTCTCAAGGAAGGAAATGATGGCCCCGCGGAACTCCGCATCGTCGACCATATTTGCACTCCACTTCTTCTCCTCCAACTCCTTCTTGTACATGAAGTATGTGCCCCTTCTGCTGCCTTTGAGCTCTCGCAAGAAGGTATTTCGCATCCTCACATCATCAGAGTCATGGCTGTATGGGCAGTTGCCAAAGCCAAGCTCTTGCTCCTTCTTGCACGTCATGTATGAGAAATAGCGGTAACAAGGTACCTTCTCATCTCTCCCTCTCTTCAGACCTGCCACCCGAGTTGCATGTGCTGCTTGGGCACCTACAACCCCCTGTGTCGTGGTACTGGAGAGTGACTCAGTGGCAGTGTCCAATTCGGAACACGCGTCGAGCACCTCCTTGAACAGGTCGTCCGGCTGAGTAGCCGCAACAGTCTTCTCGTATATATTGGTTCCCAAAAGTCCCCCTTCTTCACCGCCTTGAAGGACGGACATGATTGTATGAGCCGTGCGAGCTTGCTCGGGTGTCTGGCACACAAAGCGCTCAAGAAATACAGAATGATGGACTTCCGGCTATAAAAGAGCCCGTACTTGGCGCTGACCTCCGTGAGGATCGCCGCCAACCTCGTGCTATCGCCTAACCCTGTGTTCACCTCTTGAAAAATTTCGAACCCAATCAAAGTACCAGTGCACAGGTGCTGATACCCATGAGTTTTAAAATATTGCAAGAGGACGGCAACTGGCACCGTGCATTGCAGGTCTGTGGTGGTCTTTCTAGCCGCCACCACTGCCGCTCGCAACGTTTTGTATGCCGCTACATCAAACCCTTGTGTAAGGATTGATGGGTCCAACAAGGTGGACAACGCCTCATACTCTTGTGTTTCGTCCGTTGGATGCTGCTTCATACAAGCATCTATCCTTCGGAGCTTGTCACGAAGGCCAGCATCCGTATCCTTCTGACTCGCTGTCTCTGCATACAGCGTAAGAGCAGTTGGATCGGACTTGGTATATTTTTGGAAGGCCTGCATGATAGCCTGTCTGTCCTTCTTGTCGTTATTGTTGACAATGACAGTGGTAGGCGCTGAGCCAGTCGTAGAGGCGGGAGGGGCTGCATGGGTTGGCGAGGCGAAACTAGGGGGAGACAGAAAAGTTCCAGAGGAAAGTGCCTGCCTTGTTGCCGTCGCCCTAGCCAATGCAATTTGTGCCTCCAACTCCTTCCTTTCTTTTTCTGTTGCTATATCCCTGATGTGCAGGTCTTGAGCATGATGAAAGAATGACATGAGCTCGGCTGCCTTCCGAAGAAGCAGAGTTTTCTCCGCCATCTCCTTCTCTGTTGCTTTGTTAGTAGCAGGGAGTGCCTGCTTCGGCTCCAAGATCGTATGATCCTTCGTCTGAGCCCACCTCTTCCATGCATCGTCCTTTTGAAAGGCAGCATGCAGCTTTTTCAGCTTCGTCACCCCTCCGACTTCCCCTTCTATTTCCTGCAGGACTGGGTGAGTGTCCCTGCCAAATTTGGTTTGTTGGAGTTTGCCAAAGTCAATTAACTTGGCCTCCATAAGTTTCAAAGGCACATCCATGACATTAAGCTGCCCTCGCAGGTTCTTGCCTTTAAACTCTCTTTCTCCCTTCTTTATTCCTTCGATGTCCTGACCAGGATCAAGCAACCTGACCAGTGCTCTGGTCCTCCATGGCAGCACACCTTTCGCAGACTGGTACTCATAGAGTATAGCACACTCAAACACTCCCCAAATGAGGTTGAGTAGCTCCAGTAAAGACATTTGGTCCCCATATGAGACATGTTGCACCTGTAACTGTGCACCGTCGTCTCTGAGGAATGCTGCAAGAGGCAGAGCTTGACTCGGGATGGGGTAACAGATATCCTCCTTTCTCAAGGGATCTCCCCATCGAATCTCTGGGGGAATATATAGCCATTTACCGGCCTGCTGCTCCCCTATTTTCTTCTCAAACTTCTTCTTTGTTAGTTTGGCGTATTCGGCCACCCACTAATCTTCCTCCTTCTTCTTCTCCTTCTCCTCCTCCGTCATCATCGCTCCCTCATCTTGGACCTGGTCCATTGGATTGTCTGCTCCTCCTGTGTCAAAGGAAGGCCCTGCCAAATCCGTTTCGTCCCCTAGAGGGCCAACGAGTGTATTTACATCTTCTGGGGTTTGAGCACTCGCCCCTCCGTCATCCTCAGTCCATTCTTCAGACATGGTCGCTGGGGGAATATGAGTGGGACAGAGCTGATTCTACCCCGTATTTGCTCTGTTCGTCTCTGGGGAACGAATAGAGAGAAAAGATGAAAAGATAGTGTAGAGAGAGAGTGTCTCACCTCTATGTCTTATGTGTGTGTGTGTGTGTGTGTTTTTTTTTTTTTTTTTTTTTTTTTTTTTTTTTTTTTTGTGAGAAAGAAGTAGTCTGTACGACTTTCTCTGAAAATTTGATCTCCTTCTCCACTCCTCTTCTCTTTTGCTCTTTTTGTTGTTGTATCTGTTATGAGGTACTAGGACCTACGTACAGATAGTGTCAAAGAGGCTTGAAAAGCACTCCTTGAGAAGTCGACTTGTCGTCGGATAGGTGTTCAGACCTACTTTCGAAAAACAGTCAGAGATTTGCAAAAATACTCTGATGTGTGTGACTTGAGATGCAACTAAGTGCACAGACTTGAGAGGGAGAGTACTAGGCTCGTGTCCTTCAAGTTTGTTTGTCACTGTGAGTGTTTGTTCGTACGTCTGTTGACTTACTCTGTCTCTGCCTCAAGCGAGAACAGGAGAACAGAAAAGATGTCTGGTATCTGCCTTAAGGGAGAACAGGGATAAAGGCTGTGGAGAGGGTACAGGGACACCTACTCACAAACGCCTATAAGTATTGTTTTGCAAAAGAGCTTGTGTGGGGATGTGTTGGAGTATTTGTTGTTTGAGTCTGCCTACTCAATGGAGATAGGTCAGCCCAAATTTTCCTTCTGCCGTCAAAGGACAAGCCAGAAAAGAAATCAGCCGTGTGCTGGTGACTCCAATGTTAAAATCCCCGAAGATAGCTCGTTAAAAAGTCGGTAATACAACCAAACACAAATCCCCAAAGGAGAATGATGTCTCGTTATATTAGCTCAGTGAAACCGCACAAAAGAAAGCGGCAACAGACCAAGGTTAAATGGCATTAGGTCAAATCCGGCCAAACGATATTGAAATAATGGAAAGAAACTAGGTGCACCTGACACCAAAAAAAGTGTACTTTTTACCGGCTATCCGGGGGGTGATGCCTACAAGTTATTAATCGGTGGCAAATATCTTGTCCTCAGTATTTACTTGCAGAAATTGTTAGTTATTATCGGAGGCTTCAAGTTTGCGGTAAAAAGCTATAACTGAAACTCAAAGGGAACATATTCGTAGCAGAGAACTTTCAATGGAGAAAACCCTAGGAGGAAGGGCCTAATTAACATCCGATGCGGACTTTTCGATTTCTGTTTAGGAACTAGCGGGAATGGTTAACATCACCTTCTGACTTTGTCATCTGAACGTCCGCAGCAATAAGAGGAGCTGAATCAAGTTATTAGATCATGTATAATGAACACGTCACTACTACCGTTCACAACCCGGGCCAAACCGCCAAAGCTTCAAATTCACCCTTCAAACAGGTATTAATAATTGCACTTGTGGCAATATTGCTGTTGACATTCAAGACAACAACAAAAATTAGTTTTTCATTTTTGTGTCAGATTTTCATTTTTGTGACAGTTTTTCATTTTTGTGACAAAAATTCAAATTTTTAAATTTAACGGTAACATTTCGCGAAAATTTACGATATTTTGCGGACGAATATAGCCGTTAATTTGAAAAATTCAAATTTTCACCCAAAATCAAAATTCCAACCAAAACTGAAATTCAAACCAAAACAGAAAAATCAATTTTTTTTGTTGTCTTGAATGTCAACAGCAATATGTGGGGTGGATCGGTATGACTAAATACTTTATTAATAAAATTATGAGTCCTATGTTGGACAGTCCAGTGTATTACTATCATTGATGCAACTCATGTTCACTTTCACCGGCACCAGCCTAGTAAAATTTTCACATTTTCATTTTGCGCTTTTTTTTTCTTTTATGAAAACGACAAAAAATCAGATCATCATTAGTCTTGTAAAACAATGTAATTCATTATCAAAGCACATATTATGCTTACTACGTCATAGAGCACACCGGCTAGTGCAATAAAATCAAGCTGGCAAGATCTTAGCAGTTTCCAAGGTCAGGATGGAATGGGAATGGGATGGACTCGAATTCTCCAACTTTTCTTTGGACTAAGTAAGGCAAGCCATGATATTGAATAGCAACAGCAGCACTATGTTCCCAACCCCGGCCGGCCGAAATTCTTCTCCAACGTTTCCACTGGCACGTGAAGAAGTGCTCGCGCGGTCTCTATACATCACCGAACACTCCCAACACATCGGCAAGCCCATCCTTTTCTCCCCAAGCTTCTTGCTGAGCGTTGTGTCGTAGGCAGACAAAGCAAGTCCACTCCCTTTTCATTTTGTTGCCGTGCCACTCACCCACGAACTGCAACCCAACTCCTTGGCTTCCGACAGTATCAACCCTGACTACAAGGGCTCTCCCACCACCCAAACTTCTTTCTTTCTTTCTTTCTTGCTTTCTTTCTTTCTCTTTATTTCTTTCTTTCTTTCCACAGTCCTGCCTACTTCCTCTTACTCGCGTTCTTGCTCTTCTGGGGCCTTTTTCTTTTATCCACC